>JAQFZW010002434.1:0-17483 GCA_034687055.1 Heteromurus nitidus | reverse complement strand
AGAGAGAGAAGAGAAGAGCTCTCACTGTTTGCCTTTTCCCTTCTTTGGCGAACCGACCGACGTCGCATCGGAGGACGTGGCAGGAAATGTAAGAGACCGCTTACCACTGCAAAAGAGTATGGAGTAACGATATTGCATGCATTTACATAACCCCGTGGCATCGCTGCAGAAGAAGCTTGTGAGAGACTTGAAAATACATACTTGGTTTCCTTTCCGAAAGACAATCATCGGAGTGGAGTAGAGCAGCCGTTGACTTTAGACTTTGGAGGAGAGGAGGAAAAAGGAAAGCGAAAAGACAAGTGAGAAGCTTTGTATTTTAAAGGAGCATCCTTTATTATTATTTTTATTATTATAAAAAAGGAGACCAGTAGGAGATGTGGTCGACCGAGGTGGCTTCCTCCACTTTAAACGATCCGACCAAAAAAAACTGTTTAACTTCGCTACTGCATATTGATATATATTCTTAACCTTCTATTGGAAAACTATAGATATTTGAGGCGTTTATAAAAAAATCTCAAGAGTACACTTGGTTTCGATTTTCTTATACACTTGTGCTAGTGACGCATACTTTTATGAAAATAAAGTCAACACGCTGCACATGCATATTACTTTTTTAGGTAGAGTCAATGCATGTACACAGTTTTTGCATGGTGGAAGGTATTGTGTGGTGCACTCACTCCCCCTTCAGCCCTTTTGGAAAAAAGATGGTGCTCCTCCGCTTGGACCAGTAAATCATTTTCTATGACCTGACTCATGACTACACTGTTAGCGCTTCGGCACATTCTTATAAAAAAGGGAAATTTGGATCTTTATAAGGATGTAAATGTATGCGAAGAAAATGTTTCCCACACAAAAAAGTCATTTCCTTGTGTAGTTTTTAAGGGTGACTGAGGCTAAACATTACGTAGTTTCTTCCACGCTAGCAAAAATCTTCCCATTCATTTCGGAATAGAGTCTTGGCATAAGTGATCGTATGCATTGGAGATGAGAGCCAGAACAGAGAGCTCGTGCAGCACGCCTTTCTCTATCCTTTCAATGGGGAAATGGTGAATGACGAAGTTTTCTAAGCCGGACGGAACTCAAGTTCAACTTAAAGCGATCTGCCATACCACCGTGCCAAAGTCGGGTAGGAGTTTAGTCAATAAGAAAATCTGACATCATCTGCTGCTTCGATCTTCAGCTGTTTCCAAATACACAAGCTAACTATATGAAGAATTTTTTATAGAGATCACATGGTTAGCAGAAGTTTTTTTACGGAGGAAAACACTCGAGAGAATTACGAAAGTACTTTCTGAAGTCATTTCACTTCCAAAAAACGTGGTAGAGAGTGACTTTTGGGAAGGATTTTTTTGCCCGAAAATGAACTTGGAAGTGGTAGACTCGCCAGTCAATGTTCTAACCACACATGCCAAACATCCAGCCACCGACCAAAACCTTTCGCATCGTGTTCCGAGTTTGTATAAACTTTGTACTTATAAACAATTCGCAACCTATTTTTTGCCGAACAGTTGACCATATGTATATATAATACGTACATTTCTGCGTGGAACGCTATTTCTAACAACTTGATCAGGTTAACGTGCGATCTTCAATGGTTATGGAATCGCAATAATAAATAATTATTTCGGGAAAAGGCGATTTGCTCTAACTTGTTCGTGGAAGGATGGAGGATGGTGTGAGGATAGAAACAGGCTTTCAAAGTGAATTTCTGTTCGGGCATAACAATAACCATAACTTCCACACACATTATTCACAATGCTCTATCCTGTTCCGCATTCATTCCGCATATATATTCACTTTTTTGTAAGCGAGGATGAAGAATCCGGTACCATTTCATCATTCACATATTTTTATTGCCAGCCATGTCTTTTTACTGTTTATTGTGTGTAACCGCTTACCGCTTCCTGTGGAACAAGAAGGAATGAAATGGAAAACAAGGTATTATGCATAATCACATAATATCTATTCTGGCAAGATTACATATCTCGTTGTAATTTCAGCATTCCAACAAAATCATTTTCTCAGACATTAACAACATTGCAACCCCATCGTCTGAAAACATTATTTATAAATACATATTGCTACCTGTGTTTCTCGTATAATCCTCGTGATTGTTACAAGAGGAGGAAGTGGAGAAAATGAAATGGTAATTTTCAATACACAGAGGGCACACTTTGAGCAAGCGAACTCCAAAATAAAAGATTATATTCATTATTATGGCTCCTACTTCGTTTCAGTTTTCACAACATGAAAAAGGGGTGATCTTCTCCTTTTATGTTGCATTTCTCCTCTTGGAACACACTTTAGTTTATCATGATAAACTCTTCCTCATGAATTTTAGCTGAGATGGAACAAGCTCCAAATTGACTCATTCCGCTAGGATCTGAATGGAGAGAGAGATGAAGGAGAATATCGTAGTTACGAATGGATTGGATGAAAGTGGGAGAGTTTGTAATATTGAAAATGTAGATTCTCTCTCCCTCTCTTTGTGCAATTCTCCTAAATTTGAGAGCAATAAGTGTGAAAATGCTGGACGTAAATATGCATGAGTATGAGATGAGTGGGATGCAAATACCTGCACATCACTTATTTACATGATTGTGCGTAAGCATACTTCACATTTTCCCTTTTATCATCTACAAAAGGCCGTTTAGAGTGAATACATTTTGGAAACCTTGGTTGTTGACTAACAACTAACAAAACGCACCAAGCTCATTCACAATGCATCGGAATTAGAGAAGAGAAAAGGGTGAGATTGTTGTGTGTGTGTGAGTTGGCATAATGAATGCAGTGTATGCAGTGTGGCAGTGAAATCCAAATGTAATATAATACTAGCAGGTTCATCATCAATCACCGAGTAAATATCACTCTCAAAAAAGCTCACAGAAATAAGAGGAAAGTGTCGAATTTTAGCCATCATGTTTTGGTCGCTCCAGGCAAACTCAACTTTTACAACTGTGCTTCTGCCGTCAATTGTTTTCTGTGTTTTAAGGGGGAAAGGCAACTAATAATGCAAACTCCCCCACAGTGTCGGGTTCCCACTGACGCAAAATGAACATTTTCTTGTGAATTCTAAATGAAAATGAACACGAAGGTTTAGTGATACGTACAGCTGTAAGTACATATTTAGATACATCCACATCACTATTAACGTAATGTAGATCAATGGAAAGGACTTCGGTTTGATATTTGTATTTGGATTCACACGAAGGTGTAAATATGTGGGTAGTCTCTGACAGTCGTTTGTAGAGAGCACCACGCATATGGGAGATCAGAGGAATGCCGACGTTTTAATGAAACTTCTAGTGTCAATATTGTCCTTTTATCAGATATGTACATAAAAGTTTGAAGATGCGAAAAACCTCTCCAATTGAGATCTTAATTACTTCGTAATATTGTAAGTTAAACGCAGTAAGGTTTTTATGGATTTTTCCATGCTTTTACATTTTACGCTGAACTTTTTCCTACTTTCTAAAAGTTTAGGTTGAAATTCCGAGCAACTGGTAGTGTGAATTGTAAATTTGTTGGTAATTGAAATCAGTGTTCATGATGCAGATCTTGCAGTGGTCTTTTACTGTCATGATTCTCCATTCCAGGAGTACGCCAAGACCTTCAACAAATTCATGCACATAAAATGGCGGGCTTGGTCGTGCTGTGGTGATTGCACTTGTTGGTTTAAGATATTGGTAGAAAAATAAACTGACTTTTAAAGGATCTTCGCTATTCAAAACCTCATTTCCCTTTCTATAAAAATGACATTTTTGAGAATTGATGCAACCCCTATATTTTATGCATGTTTCTTTTTCTCTATATCATACATGAAATATAAAATTACTTTGATACGAATATTTGTAAAATGTAAAATATGTGTACATATTTATCAACCACATACTACTTTCAGCTTTCCGATTTTTAAAACTAAAAACCCACGAATTTTCTCTTTAAAAATGTCTACCTAGTAAAATAAATTACGCTTGTCTCCCTACCAGAAACTTCTCCTCATCAGCAATACTCAATCCCATTAGTTATGGTTAGTCACTGTTCATAACTCAAATGTCAAAAGCCACCTAATGCACACTTTGTTTCTGTAATGATACGCTGTTGCAGAGGATATCAGCAGCAAATAGCACAAGCATTCATGATGTGCTTTCCTCCCTCTCTCTCTCGCCTTCTCATCATAATCATCATGATCATCAAAAACAGCAAACGGAGCCAGGACGGACGCCTTAACTCAACTTTTCCGTGTTTACTCAAGAAGATAGCAATTTACTTTGGGATATTTCTTCTCTCTGAGAACCAGTTGGTTATTAACCTAAAGGAGCTGCCAAGGTCTCATCATATCATCGTCATCGCGCATCGCACCATACACCAACACCAAACACTACCATCATCATCACGATCACTTGCCTGCACGCATGCATGCAATGCACCTAAATAACACAACACACCGGTTCTTCATCATCTCTCTCCTCCTGCTCCCATCAAACCAAGCAAGAAATGCAGCCATCAAAAAATGTCGACGAAAAAAAATCGTGCAAGAATCATGCCCAATGTGGATAACTACACACCAGCCCAGGTTTCTGCTCATTTTCTCCTGTTACCACAATAAACAGGGATATTTGTAGTAGCAGATTGCTGCCTGCAGAACACACCGACAACCTCAAACTTCAACCCTTTGCTTTTGGAAGAAGAAAAAGAAAAAATCTCAAGAGCTTTATTGAGCAAATAAAATGATACCGTGGCACACACACTCTCACAAGCATCCTGATGGGACCAACTAATGTTGTAAGTGCTTGCTTTTCTAGCATGCTCCTATCTAAAAATGGAGAATGCACATAAGGATTTTTATGCATATTATGTGCTGCTCTCCGAGTTGATCCAACCTTTTTTCTGTACCTGAGTTTCTCAGCTCTCATGATATTTTCTTCGGGCTATGTTTACTCGCTCCAGACTGAGCGACCAGGAGGCAGGTATGCATAAAAATACACTAATGATATGGTTTATGTGCATAATAGCTATGGAGAGCACTTCAGGGGGTTCTTTTCCAACCAATTTATACCGTCATAGATGACTTCATTCATATCAGATGAGAGGGCAAAAATGCATTTTCTTCAACATGAGTTATTTACATACATACCTCCAGAGTATAAATGTATGCAAAGGGAATGTCTCTCTTTCTTCGTGGAAGAATGTCAAGTGCATCTTCGGAGACTTGTTCGTAACCTGCCACCACCCTTAACGAACGTCAGCCTCCCGCCTCCCTATATGAAAATTCCCAGAGGAAAAAGTTCTTTTATCTGGTGAAAGGTGCTCTCACAAATCAGTTGACAGAATAGCTGTGCTAAGCTCCGAAACCACAACCACAGAGTCGGTGCAAACTGCCAAGACGGTTGACACCTGAGCTAAAAAAAGGCAGATGATTGGTGTCAAAATAATAATCCACATGTCTCTCACAACAAAAACATCCTTTCCCACTTTTTCTGACGCCAAAAGAAATAAAAGGAATTTGATGATGACGATGATGATACTTGGATTTTTATACAATTTTAGCCATGTGCCCTTCTCAACGAAATATGAGAGTAGCTTCTATTGCAACTAGTTTGTGGGTTTTTATTTGTTGACAGTTGACAAGCGCGAACAACCCTTAAGATATCATTACGACATGGAGCAGAGATATCTCCACTTTTTTTCTATTTCCTATTCAGAGGAGACAAGATGCTTCTGGTATTGGCATTGGAGAAGGCAAACTTTTTGGCTACTTTTTGCTGACTCAAACTTGGAATCGACTTTTGGTATGTAATGCAGGGGCGATGGTGATTGTACGTATTTCTTCGTTCCATTGGTATCGGTGGTGGCGGTGGTGATGGTGGTGACACGTAAGTAAGTAGTAAAAAAAGTTGCAAAAGGAGAAGAAGAAAAAGGATTACTATTTCTTCTCCTCGACTTCTCTCAAACTACACGACGAACATAAGCAGCAAGGAGCAATAAATGGAGAAGCAGTGAGTTAATGGCGTAGCAGAACATATAAGGATTTTATTGGACAACGGTAACATGTTTCTCCTCTCTAAAATTTATGACACTTTAATTTTCTCTCCCTCTCTCAGAAGACTTGTTACAGTAGCAGTAAGCTTTCTTGGAACTGCATAACATACACTGATTGTGAGAGCAATGTGTGCTCACCATAAAGACAAAAACTTTACGAAGATTTATTTATTCTCGCTACGCTCCCTTTCGCTACATTGTTCTCCCGATTTTTTTTGATACTCACTGTCAATAAATTCTTTATTGGGTTGGCAGCCGCATTCATCTTTTCTACACTTGGAGACAGATTATCTTTTTTGATAGTGTATCATCCTTGTACCATCTCTCTCTCTCCTACTATCAAACTCCTCCCTTATATAGAACAAGTAGATACATGTATTTTTTCGTTGCTCTTGTTAAATCTCATTATTATCAGAGGAGCTCTGCTTGCCATAACCATATCTCGACTTGTAAAAGTACCGCCACAGATCTTTTGTCCCGTCGGGAAGAAATTTCTCAAGTTTTTCACGAATCAGTCCAAACGAGGAGCGAGTCAGGTGGAAGAGATCTTTTTGGCAGGTGGAGTACACCTGCTGACACGCACCTTGATCCTGAAGGCCAAGCTTAATGGCTGCCTTGTAGTTTTCAGGGATTGTCATGAAGTGTTTACTAGAATTGGTCACAGTGAGAAAATTTCTATTGGAATTCCGTGTGTTACTGGAATAATGCATATGTTTTATTATGTTCTTTGGTTGATTTTGATTACCTCAGCCACTGATAGAATTTAACCGCAGTTGGAGGGAAAAAGCCGAGGAAGCCGTGTGAATGGCAAATCAGGAGTTGTCTACAAACCTCATCCTCTTCCGGAACGAACATAAATATGGACTCGAGGAACCCCTTCCCTTGGTAATCGTCCTCTCTCACAACAAGCTCCCTTCCTGTGAAACTCATCCCTCCTTCCTGGAAGTTATACTTCTCCTCCTGATCAAACACTAGTTTGCTAGCTCTCACCTCGTCGAATAAGTGGAAGAGAATGTCAACCATATCGAATCTTTCATCATCGCCAGCAGCCCCGTAACGATGATAATTTCCCCCCACAGTGGGGAAACTCCTGTCGGTAATAATACCAGGCTTCCTGTACGTATGATATATTCTCGGAGGATAGCCAAAAATGTACTGGACAGGAGATAGGAGGAGGCCAAACAGAAGAATTAGGGCCATGAAGCAAGACAATGCGAGAGAAACTGGTCCGCCTAAAGGTGCCCTTAAGGTATTTGCAACATCCCAGGGTAGAGCTATTATCCAGTTGATATTCACTGGCTCATTCCGGGTCGCACTTGAGACGAAGAGTTGGTCCAAGTCCAAAACAAGTAATAGGAAAAATCCTATTATCACTATGTCGTCTGAGCACGGCCAAAGGCGATTTCGTGCCATAATATGTTTGTGTGCACCTTTTTGGCTTTTGCACTAACTCTTTTTCCTCGCTCTAACAATGTGATGTTATTATAAACGTAAAAAATCGAATAGAGAATGGAAAACGATTCTTATTTTATTCTTTTTCTCTTTTCTCGCAGGAAACTTTATTGCACCATTCCTTTCATGAGTGACTGCAACAAAGCAAATGTGCACAGGATGGAAACGCGCAAGAAACTCATAACAGATAATGAGCCTACTGTTAAACTCTTAAACAAAATGTGTTTGAAAGCTCACGTCAATATAATGTTCCAGGGAGAACAAGTCAAGTTTTTCTTTTGCTTAATTGGGCATCATCACGTATGAATTGGATGAGTTGAGTTCAGGCAAAGAAAAACTGCACAGCTGTATACTGTATTGGCAATTACCAATACGCACACAACATATACACATATATATACGAATATACTTTTTTGCAGTTGGAGCAATATTCAATTTCAACCCTTTCATAAGATTTTAAAGGGTGTGGGCTTAAGATAACAACGGCCATATTCTCTCCCTCTCCTCCGGTTCTCCAAAGTCTCATTAGCAATTTTACACTGGGAGAGATGCGGAGATTGTGAAAGGGCTCATCAGCAAGTCAATAACCTTTTTGAAATGACAAAGTCATTTAGAGTGGATGCGAAAGCTAAAAGTGTCTACTACGACGGGAAAATAAAATAGGGGCTTTGATTGACTAGACGTATTGTCACTCATTGGAAATAATGTCAAAGAGTAACATCATCACAATGAAAGATAGTATAGAACCCCAAATGAACAACAAGATCAGACGCGGAGCGGATGGATGGAGGACAGAGAATGAAAATGATGATGAGTTCAGTTAGTTAGCCATTTGATTCAACTGGCCGAATGACTCTCTTGACTCTTACGCAGAGTGCGTGTGCGTGCGTACATATACGCAATATGGAAAGGAAAAGGGCACACATACAACTTCAAATCTCTGGAGACACTCCTTTGTACCTCTTAACTCCTTTCCTTTTCATCCATCAACTAAATATAATATTATATTATCATTTCCCCCTCTCCCTCAGACGTCCTCATCCATCCCAATGGTTTATTTACCTTTTAGAAAATAGAAAGGATGTAGAGTGGTCCAATGGATCCAGTGTGTCGTCTGGAATGGTTATTGGAATTGGATTCTGGAGTTGGATGCTGGATGTAAAAAAAACTCTCCAGCCAACATCAGTCCATCCCGTATTTTCCTTCTCCCTTCCAATGCATTTGCTACCCTTCGAAGCGAATGAGAAGTTGTAGTTGAATCATGAATGAATGACTGCAGCCTGCCCTGTACTGGCTTTGATTAGCGAAGGGTCAAAACCCTCGAGACTTTTATGCTCACTCTTGCCCCTTTCATTCCACGTTCTTCGTAAAATCCTATTCATATTCAGAGACACGGAGCAGGAGGCACCATGGCACACATGCACAATGCGATATCCTTATTTTTTACAATTCTCTTTTCCTTTTCCTTCACAATATGCGGCACGAAAGTAGAAAAAGAAAAGATATGCGACAAGTGTAGGAAAGAAAGGCAATCGCAAAAGAAAAAGGCTACGCAGTTTATGTGAATATATTCGGTTCGTTAGTTCACTTTCGCTGTATTACAATACTTTTCTTTCCCGTCTACATTTCAATGTTACACAAAAATACAATACTACGCTATTTGAAAATCTTTCCCATTTCCGATACAAAATACACCAAATAGGTGCGGCTCTGCTCTGTTCATTCCATGATTTGGTATGAGAGAACATAGTGCTTAAGCCGCTTACGATTAGTTAAACTTAGTGTTCGATGGTGAAATCTCTGGAGAGTGAGAGAGAGGAGAAAATCATGTTAACTTTGAGGGGAAAAGACTTAAAAATCTTCTATGCCTATTTACCAGATACTTTTACTTCGGCATTTTGGACCAGTCGCTCACTCCCTTGCCTATAAATTTTGCGTAGCCTCCTCCGCCCTGGCTTGTGCGTACGTACAGTGATGATGCGATATGCTCATCATCCGCTCATCTGATTTCGTTTGAAATGTCAGTGTGCTTTTAGTTCAAATCTAAAAAGCCATTGGAATATTTTGAGTCGACACACGCAGAAATACAAATGGGAATTGGTGTTTTTAATCTTTTATGGAACAACAGCTTTCAAAATATTACACAGATAATAAGCAAATGTATAAACGCATATTTATTGCTGGCACTGGCAGGTTTTGAGCAGGTCCTTGTTAAAAATTTACAGAAATGATGGGATTTGCCAGATTTTTTTATGCGTGAGAGATAACACCAAAAGTTTTTACAGCTTATAAGAGAGAAATACTTTTTCAACAAAAAATCTTGTTTAGTATTCGAATCTCATCAGTTCCGTTTTTCTGCTACTTCATCACATCAAATCTCATTCTCATAGGTTTTCCATTCAGTTAGAGAAGTTTGAAGGGCAAGCTTTCAATTCAGTTGGAATGGATGAACGAAATGGACATTAAGTAACCCGATGTAAACTTTTACATGCACCCTATTTGCATTACCTTTAATTGCTCCTTCAAAATTACCATGCATATTAATGAGCGTGAGGAGAGAGAGAGAGAAAAGAAACCTCATCGCAATCAATCCATTTACACATGAGGTTGGGGTTGGGACCTATCATAAAATATGTTGAGTCAGCACTCTTCTCTCCGCAGAAGTACAAGGGAGCAAAAGTCATTAAGGGAAGATCTCAATACCCATTTTGCATATAATGTGCCTTTTGTAACTGTACAACTCAGTCATTCCATTCCAATAGAAAATGGTGTAATAGCCATAACCACAACTCACCAACTTCCCCTTTTTCTTTTTCCTTTAAAGAAAATCTCTCTCTCTTAACAGAGATCTCACATTATCATTTCACGTCGTGACCCTGTCCTCCCCTTCTTGCTCAAAAGTCAGAACTCACTTGATGTTGCTCTTGCTGAAACTTTTTATCCACAAGAATAAGAGAAAAACCATCACATATTTACATACATACTCGAAGAAAAGTTTGCTATATGCTGCCAGGCATTGTTTGCAGTGGTATGGTGAGAGGGTTTTGTGAATGCACGAAATAGGAATCGGTTTTACTAACTCGAATAAAGTGAGACATTTTTATGACATCCAGTTCATTCGTCTTTTAAGTGGAATGCAAACGAGGGAACATGTCGGCCCTACAGATTACTTCGTTATATTATGTGCATTTGTACATATGCGTCCCTTATTATTCCACTTGCCACTTGACTATGACAATACAAAATTATTACGTCACGCTGTAAACGTAAGAACGCAACGCTTCATCATCATCACCAAAAACCGCTCGCAAGCAAACATCATCACACTAGGGTGAGGAAGGAGTGTGTTATGCTAAACTTTTTTATAAAAGGAATTGAGTTCTTTTCTCCATTTTCCATTGCAATATGCCAACACACATAATAATAATTTCTCATCATTTCATTTTTTCACAATGAAGTAATTCAACTTAACAGAGGTATCTTGTGACTCTCCTCCTCCCTCAGCTTCTGCTCATCTCTCCTATCTTGCATATTGTATATCATAAAGTAATCAACTTTTTTTTTACAACACCGAAACTTCATTGAGTATGTCCCATTATCATCCGGTTTAGTTCAGGGGGAAAAAGCTGTTCCACTCTGCACAATACACCTTTTTTGCTCTAAGCGTCGGCAAAAAACTAAAATCCTCTTTTTTACCCTCTTCATTTAATTCGTATAATATATAATATAATAATATTCACGGATAAAAATGCGATTGCACTCTAGTATCCCCTTCAGAGTATTTCCTAATTCTACGAGTGCACTTTTCTCTCAAATGATTTCATATCTATACGGAGCAAATAGCATCATTATCCGAGTATTATTTTATTCCTTATTATGCCCAACAGCAACCGGTTTCTTACATTCCATTTCCCACTCAGCAATATGCATATTTTCCACCATTATCCAATAAAATATACCATGAGATGTGATAGGACAGGGACACGACGCAAAACAAGAAATAAAAAAGTTCTTTTTTACAGAAGTTCACACTCCACAACACAATCAGGTGCACCTTGTTCTTTCACGTTTCAAGATTTTTGACGGTGACATTTTTCTTCTAATCAACATCCTTCATTTTTCCAAATCCTTTCAAAATATATTATGCATACTTTATGCAATGACTGGCATACCTATCGGATTACATATTGAATTTTAATGCATTCAACATTGTTTTCCCCGCAAGGTATATGCAGATTTGCACAGTGAAATAATATGCAGAGTGTTACGCAGTGCACACATGTCTTACATGATTTATACCTCAACTTTTCCCCCCTGAAGTAATGAATCTCGGTTTACCGTAATAATCATTTGAGACGTGCATACTTGTGGTGCACTGTGCACCACACAGATGATCTTGACCACCGTGTCCATCCTTCAATAAATAATTGACCATTTGTATTCTCCGATTTCGCTCAAATTATGTAGGCATAATTTATCTACAAGTTTTCAAACAAAACACCGCTCATCGGCTACTGTACATCCTCATCTCTGAACTGATCTTGTCCCTCGTCGAGGAAAAAATGTTATTTCATTGAGATTTTTTTTCGTTTTGGATTCATTTGATTCATTGACTACTCTCAACTCCAATTTTTCTCTATGGATTTACAACTGTTTCCCTTCTTAATCATCTGGTCATACGTGTCATTATTCTTTCGGAGTGTAATCATTAAAAAGCCATCCCATTGCAACTGTGGCGTTTCAAAAGGTCACACGATATAGGAAAAATCAGGCTGGATTGGATCTGGACGCGTAGTAGATCAGAGATCATCGCATATACGCAAAAAGGAAGGAGTAGAAGACGAGACAGCCAATTTTTTTCTCCTCAGTGCGTAATCATCAGACCACGAAATGAGATAGGGTAAATAACAAGCATGAAGAAAAAAATATTGAAATAGTATATTGCAGATCATAATCTGCCACTGTTCAGACTGGCAATAATTCCAAAAAATATATATCTTCACCAACGCACCAAAGTGATCATGATCAAGTAATGGGGAAACTCGTTATGTCATGCGGAGAGTATACAGAGCAGCATATCATTAAAAATGAGTTTTCCTCGGTGAAAAATGATGAACGATCAAATGAAAGATGGCAAGCGGAACGGAGAGATTAATAAATTCTTTGGCTTTGGCTGCAAATGACTAAAAAAGGAGGAATATCAACGAGAGCAAAGAGAGGATGAAAAACTCCAATGAATTTTGATTTTTCCAATGAATCCCCAAACGTTTTCACTTGGGGACGGTGCCATCTGTCCCAATTTTTTATGGATGCTTTCGCCCCACACTAACTAACCAAGTGCGTAATATAGGAAGAAAATTGTATGGCTATATAGCCTTTCCTCTCAACTGTATTATCATATTAAGATTAGCATTACGACGACTCCAGCCAATGATCTGGAATTCTGGGAGAAAAGTGAATGGAAAAGGAGCGTGGAGAAATGGATAATGTGGCATTACGTATGTATGGCATGAGGCCAACTAATAATATGAACAAAGAGCAATTCCACTTTCACAATTTTATGGTTTCACATAACAGGCATTGCAAATTATTACCCGGTATCCTTCCACCCAACCATCCGGACTGGTTAAAGCATATTCTTTATCTCTCGCTGGACCCAAAAAAAACGATACATGAATGGACACAGATATGAAAATGTCGAAAAGCGTAGCAGGAAGCCGGTCAAATTACGACCAGATGAAATAGAAGAAATTCAAATGCAAAGCTTGAGTTGTAAGTTGGAATGAGTAAAAGAGAGAAATTTCCTTGTTTCTGACTCTCGCCCTCTTGCCTTTTTTAAGAGGAAAAAGTTTGGTTTTTGTGTGTGGTGTGTACAAAAAAGTGAGAAATACTCCCTGAGTTCAGAGGATATTATATTATATTTTGCTAGTGCGGAGTGTGGAGCTGAATCTTGCTGCACACATATTCGCATCCAATCCAGCGAGCCTAAACATGAAGAAAATGGGAAGATGGAGAGAAGAGAGAGCAAAAAGGACCTATTACACGTTATTGTCTACCTTTGCGTCATATGTTACCCTGATAGCTTTTCATATGACTGGAAACATACGGCAATATCTGAGTTTTCTCCGTATAGATATATGGTGTAAGTAGCAATAAAAGACGAGCCTTATATAAACCAAAGGAGCAAGCTGTGTGGGCCGCGTGGGTGAACTCTAAAAGTAGACTTTTATACATCGTTAGCATTCATTCTTAACATTCTGAGTTGAAGTTTTGTGTGTGGAATTGCAAGAATCGCAATTGGTTTCCCTTTGGACGGAATATATAGGAAGCTGTATAGTATCAATATCCACAGCACGCGGAAATAATGGCTATTCGGGAAATTTTTCACAGACCGCACATTACACTTTGTCTGCATGCATATGGGTCCATTTTCCATAGCCAATGCTATACCCGTAGATATGCACATATGCTGCTCTCACTCGTAGATACTTTATCCTCCAAAATGCGCTGAAAATCTATATGAAAGTTTAAAAGCTGAAAAGCTATTGGAAATCTTGTGCACCACGGAAGAGGCGATGCATGTCATGTAAGCACATTCTCGCCGGAAACAAATGTCTAGCAAATCTGTCGAAAATCAAAAATCCTTCTTTTCAGCCAATGATCATTTTTTGGCTAGTTTGCCTTTATCTAAGCACAAAAATCCTATCCGCCACCTTCAAAACTGAACTCTTTTCTGCTTTGGTAAAAGTGTGAAAATACTTAAGTTGTCTCGAGGAATTTCATAAAAATCATAGAATAGATTTATTTTTCTAATGTTCTCCATGATATTACTGAGGAATGTCGTTTTTTACGGATAATATCTACACCACGCCACCACCGGCGGCACCGGCAGCAACGAAACTTTAATCCTAATGAATTCCTCACATTTACCAAGAGGTCCACAGGTATACACATCCACGTTCAAAATCGAGTAAAATATGTGTCCCTTTTATCGCCTTGCGACAAGACTGAGTCGGTCGTAAAACCGTTTACTCGTGACTATCCAGAAACCTCTATTCTCCCATACTGAATACATGCCTAAGAGCAGAGTCTAGCTTTGGGATTGGGACACATGCGATCCCATCATCACCTTTGTCTTCATCTTCTCTGCTTAACACCTTTTCCTCTCCACAAAAAGAGGAGAGAAAAATCATCTCTTGGAAAATCCATTACACATAATACATATATACCCAGAAACCCCACTTGTTCGCTCATTGTTGGGAGCACGCATGCAATGAAAATGAAAAGAGAGGTGCAAATCTGATGAAATGTGCTCCACATAAGAATTATTACGGCTACAAGTCTTAACTCATGAGCTGAGCTGGTGGCAATGCCACAAAAATACTATTTCATTCATATCTCTCTCTCTCTCATATTCTTATCCAGCTGAGAATAAAACATACCCATACCTCATACAATGTTCTCTTCACCCTTCACCCAAACTAAGAAATCTTGTACACAGCATGAAATAAAAATCTATTCACATATATAAAAAAGGGAGAGTGAGAGGATAATGCTAAAAAGCTACCGACTTAAGTCACACTAGCCTGTCACTCTGATCCCATTTTATGTCGTCGTCCTTGGCATAAGTCTACTCAACATGGGACATAACAAAAAAGAGAAGAAAGATCTACTCCTTTTTTCTTCTGTTGCGTGCAAAAAAACCAAGTCGAACTTTTTTGTCCATAAGAAAAAAAGAAGATGAGTAACAATGTACTGTGCACTCCACTTGTTTAAGCTTTATAAGCTCTTCAGAACAATCTTGACAGGTTTCTTTTTCTTCCTTGCCGAACTTACTCTTATTCCAGATTTCCCTCCGTTCAGCTTTCCGCATATTTCCTCCTTTTCCCTTTCACGCGTTAGAATTAGAAATATATGCACTCATATTGTCAGTCGCAGAAAAGGAAGGAGAGGACAATCTTGATAATACATAAAGGACAGATCTTTTGTATATGGTGACGAGAGGATGTATACGCTAATCTCTGGAAACTCAACGTAGAGAAGAGAGCTTGCAATTTTTTCATGCTACTCTCCTTTTCCGCCCAATTATGGAGGACAAAATTGATGGAAGAAGATGCCTGTGAAGTGCGTGATACCGTTATTTATGATGGATGAGTAAGAAGTAGTATAATGTGATGGATGAACAGAGCTACAGCTCACACACTGTTACGCTTCCCTCTTCATTTGGCTATAAATGTTGCAATAACTTTTCCAGTCGGATCTTGACCTTTCTTGTCCAGAAGAGAAATCAAAGTGTCAGGATGAAGGAAAGCGTGACTCGGAAAATCTCACGAAAAGATCCAATTTGTATATGAGAGAGTGTCCTCTTCTGACTTGATAAATGTCACCATCATATTTTAATGTTATTATGATGGAAATGTGCTCTTCTATCCATACCCACAGTCACACACCAAGCCACAGAGCTACAAAGGATACACGCATTCATGCCTTCGCATAACCTATAGGGTATCTTGGAATTTCTTGGAATAATTCTTATGCATCAATCCTAATTTCGTTGTTGTGTTCTCCGCATGTACTGGAAACTGGAATAGATTATGCTAATGAGAAAGTATATAAGTTTTGAATCTTGAAATGAGCATGAATATGGGCATTCCAATCTTCCTCCCAAAAATATATAACGTGATCCGAAGATGCTCCATCTCGATCCATTTCAACGAGGAAATTGCATTTTCCCCTTCCTAATACTACCACAATTTTCCAACTAAAAGGTATACGCACATCCTTTCCGCAACAAAGCCCATACCTTAATGGAAATGGAGTAGAGAGAAAACTACGTAAACCATTTTCTGCCGAGATGAGTATATGACCTCATTTTCCACCATGTATTTCATAATTATGAGGACGAGTAGGAACCGCGGAATTCGCATTGCGATTGTGATTTTGATGGGAGACGGGAGATAGGGAGACTCGCGGCTTGTTTTTCTTGTGTTTACGTTCATGTGTTGTGGGTAGATGGATATTACACGAGCTCCTTGTTATGAATGCGTACACACTAAAAAATTTATCCTATGAATGGGGTAAAATATCACTCCATACGTAGTGTGAATTGCTTCGACGCTAAGTGAAGTAAACCCAAGAATCGAGTCACGAAGTACAAGGTTTTACCCCATAAGAATGCCCCGTGAATACAATGTTACCCTGCACTTACACTATGCGTAGGGTATTCGTCCTGCTGCATGAAATGACGTCACATGCGTTTACTTCTTACGGACTACTTTGGATCAAGTATGCAAACATGATGCACGGAGTAAACAAAAATATACATTCCGTTGCACTCAAATTGCCCCACAGTATCACACGGGAGTTTTTATTTCATTAAACACATTCAGAACATTTAAAATAAACCCAAAGCACATTCCACAATAAAAATTACAATTACTAACACATTATTAATAATTAATTCTTAAAACTTCAAATATCAGTCATCCTTTCCCTTCCTAAAACTACTTCTATCAAACTCTAGTCATTATCTGACCAACCAATGCCTGAACAACCGGTGGCAGCTCTGTCTCGGAAAACGGTTTTCCGCATACCCCATGCTGAATAAATAGCCAGTGATCATATGATTCGATGGGAAGCGGAAGATAGAGCACACTAAAGCATTTCAGGCAAGTGTCTAAGGCTACCAAAAATTTTGAACCACAAGGAATGGCAACCTTGTGGATAACTACAAAATATTGTTCAATATCTAAATTAGAAATCGATCCCAATGCAAGTATAATAGGTGCCAGCTTATTGTTCTCACTTAAAACTTCCGACACATGAGTGTTTTTCTGCAAAAAGGTAGAAATAATTAATCAAACGTAAGTACACTTTATTTAAGAAATGTGAAATTCATACGTATACTATTGCAACTGCCAATTGCTTATAAATTACCGAGCGTATTAATATCATGCTTCGAAAAGAATCCAGGTCCGATGCTTTCACGG
>JAQFZW010002433.1:0-17486 GCA_034687055.1 Heteromurus nitidus | reverse complement strand
GTATAGATCTCAATTTGAGCAATTGCATAAGTACGCCTTCTCGCTGACCTTAGCAGTGGATCCTTTTGGGCCTCCAATATCCATGAGAATGTGAGGTGATCAGTAAAACGAGAGAAAAAAACCAACGCGTGGAAGCGATATTGAAACAGGCAACTCATTATAACGAATACAAAAATATACTTAGTGTCCGTAATTAGTAGCCAATTTGCAGATGTCGTGAGTATTAGAATCTAACAAGATAATTTGGCAAATCAGTGGAGTTAAGTTGAAAAAGTCGTTTTTGGCAGTCATTGTTTTCGTTTACACAATATACAAACGAGGTCATACTATTAACTGTATTCACATTACCCAACTTCGAGTTCTCCGCATCGCCTGTTTTAACAGACAGACATTTCCTTCTTCCTAATGGAATCGAATGATTTTCTGTCCTTGCTTGATTTTACTAAAGTTCAAAAGGGAAATTTCAGCATATGGTTAGTAAAAAAGCAGAGCAATCAAATTTAATGACATTCTCGATTCCAGGATTGGAAAGGTAGAGTAGAGAAATATTTGAAGTTTCTCTCCGTTTCATTTGCCCACTGTTGTGTTTAAATATATCCTGAAAAAATTTGCGTCAGAAGAATATTGATGACGGAGAAATCTGCCCACGGATATTGGTAGATTTCCATTTATTTGCTAGCGTTAATTGTACACAAGCCATTCACCAGAGCTACTTTTTTATGGAAGGAAGGATTGTGATCTACTATAGTTTTCAAAACAAAATTTGAAGAGAAAAAAAATCGATTCAACTTTCTCCTCTTCTACCTACACGAACGAGATAAATAGCTAGAGATCAGGATGCTGTTCGCTCTACCGGAGAATTGGAATGGATAATTAATTCACAACTAACATAATGCTCGTATTGTTTTTCTTTTATTCTAACTGCAAATGAGGACAAAACTTGACTTGAAGTATTTCTCTTTCATTATCTCTGCAATGACTTCTATTCGCCTGTTATTTTGTAGGTATTCAGTTTTGTTGAAAAAAAAAACTTTCCACAAATCTTATTAGTATAATACGCCTATACAGTCAACACATCAACATCCGAAATCTAATTTAATTTATCATCTGGCTAATTTGGAGGATTCCTTGTTTCAGAAATTACTTTTGAAAAACAAGACGTCACGTATTCTATTTTTCAACATTCGAATAACCCTTTTCTACGTCCTACGTCGTCATAATATTTTTTATTTTACATCCCGCATTATTTTCGTCCAAACATGTACCAGTTTTGGATCGTTATTGACGTAAAACTTTTAACCGTTTCGATACAGGACATGTAGATGAGTAAGTTTGAGTGAGATGAATTTTCGTGTATTGCTCGCAAAACACAGTGTGACAAACACAAATCGGAAGAAAGTACTTTTTCATGTGAGTGTTTGATTGGACTCCTTGTGCTGAAAAGGGTCGGCATTTCCCTGTACGGCAAAAGCTTGCAACCCTCTCCTCCATTGTTAGACATAATAGATGTTTGATGAGGAGTTCTGTTAGAGAAAACGCACAGTAACAAATGGGGTGTGGTATAACATGTAGCATCATCAACAAAATTAGTATCCAATCGTGCATGCCCAAATACAAGAAGAAGTTTCTCTTTGTACTCACGTCATTTCTATTGTTCTGCAGGAGAAGGCGTTTTTGTCTTGGAGTCAACATTAATATTGTATAGCATATATACATCAACTTGATTTCATTGATTTAATATGTGTAATGTATATCAAGCAAATACTATGAATATTTGTGATGACATAAGGAATCCACAATGAAAAGGTTATGATGATGATACTTGTTTTGTTCGGAGGAAGAGGTGGAAAGAAGCCTCTTCAAACCGCTGAAGAAACAAGTCACTTATTTGCTTGAAACTGTCAGTGTCAGCGCGATGTAGCGTAACATCATTTTTACAAGCCATCACGCTAAAATGATCAAAATGAGAAGGATTTGTAGACTTACTTACATACTTTGCGAACTTAAGGATTGTGTGTGCATACAAAGAAGGATAGCACTAGCACAAGGGTTTCAGTCAGAACAAGAACAAGTGGTCAGTAACACCAGTAGCAAAAGCCACACAAGTTTTATTTAACCGACTTGTTTCTCTATTTTGTTAAGTCACTTTGTTCAGATTTTCTATTGTGATAGGGGGCCGATGCTTATCTACGCTCTACTATAAATCACCACAAGCCAAATATATCTATGTCGCTTACCATACAAAATGCAAGGCGCTATATATGTTCTCTACTTATCCCAACTAAAACTTATCCTTAAAATTTATCCGACTTTAATTTATTCTAGTTTTCATTCCTGTACAATTTAGGGAAAATAAATTCAAGCTTTGGCCATATTTTTTAAGTATTTAGATTTTTCCCTTTGCTAAGTGACACCGAGGTTCGGTGTCAGTTTCTATTATCAAGCCACAAAATGTGTCTGTTTGCTGTGCATTGTTGTGTATTAAAATGCCCCTCAGAGCCACCTTCAGTGGCCTCACCTCTCCACCCACGTTCCCAGTCAGACGAAGCATATTCCTCAACAAACAAAACTGCTGAAACTGATAGAGATTCAAAGTATCGAGATCTGTTATGTTGTGTGCGAGGAGTGCATGGAGTTAGTTATAATATGAAATGCTTCTATTTATGCTGATATAAAATGTAAAAGTGTTGGAATCCCGGAAAGTATATAATATAAAGGCTCATTATAATTTTAACATTTAATACAAATATTAACACTACACTTGTTAAGAAATCTATATTGCACACTTTACAATTAGTATATGGTGACAATTACTTTTACTTTTAATTCTCTTATTGACATAATTTTACTTCTTTAACTCAATTTTAAGACGAAATGGAAAACCCGTTTTCATTTTAATACATAAATAAAATGTATCATGCAACTAGTTCAGGAAATGTTTATACCATTCTGATTCGTGGATACGTTTTGAAATTTACAACAACAAAATTTAAATCCATAGTAAAAACATGTCTTTCACCTTGAATATAATCATACAACTTCAACAAGCTGGACATACTTTCTAGTAAAAATTGAAGGAACTTGTTTTCCCAAAAAACCTTGTTCAAAAACTCAAATTCAATAATGTGTCCATCCTCCCTTTTTGGAATATCAAGCATGCGGACATAAAGTAAAAAAAGTAGCAGCAGGTGACGTATCAGCAGTGCAGATGAGATTCTAACGCAGAAAATGAATTTGACCGATTGAATGTGAGAACTGCTTGGGATGCACGTGTGGGCGTTGATGCAGCCCTAATAGTCTTTTGACCTTTTCACAAGTCACTACTTTAAATCTCTGTAAATGGTAAACTCAACAAGTAAGTATGCATCAGTTGTTATCATCGTCGTCACGAGAACCGGCATTAAAAAAAGAAGCAACAATGTAACTATTAACTATGGAGCTTGCTTTACTCACGGTGTGGTAAAAAAATGCGATATATTATATTCTTTTGCAAATGCTGCTAAATATCATCGTGGCGATATACGTGCGAAGCCAGTTTGCTCTATCTACCTGTGAAGTGTGTGAAGAGCAAACAACGAAACAACTTCACCAGGGCAACGCAGTAATGCTGTAAGGAAAGGAGTAAAAGTTATTACTATTCCTATACATAAGCGAGAAAAGTTTGGTTTAGTTAGGTTTATCATTTCACGAGCACTTTTCTCTCTTCCAAACATATATTTCCTTCAAACAATTATAATATCGTATGGGTTTTCTCTCCACTCTCCATAAATCTAAATTTCTGATAATCTGCAAGTTTAGTAGGGCTGGTGATTGAAACACAATAGGATCCCCTCTACTCCATGTAATTTCTCTAATGAAAGTATTATATGCAGGATGTAGTCCCGTGTCTTGTAAACAGCAAAGGAAAATCTGCTCCAAAACTCACTGAATCGTTGATTGGCTTGGCTTAACTAAATTCTGAGAATTGGGTCTAAAATTTGGGCTGGAGCGCTTACAAGCAATACCATTGGCAATTTAATTTTTGGTTGGGATTGACGCATTTCAATATTAATAGAATAGGTAAAGTTCTAAAGTTGAGGCCAATTAGCAAGAAAATGAAAATTCGTAAGAGTGCCGCATCTAAAATTCCAGATGAATTTGTATGAGAACATAACTGGGCCGTTAAGTATCACAAATAATTGCTTGCGTGATTCGATTGATGCCAGTCATTTTTTGTCATATTTGAGACGTTGGGCGTTTGGTGACACTCGAAGAAATAAGGGTTGAACGCCTTTTTAAAGGACACGCATGCTAAAATCCTATGTATAAATTTCCTGATGAGATGTTTGACCAAATTTTGTTAATCGAAATACTTTTAGCCGAATCCGATGAGGTAATGTCGAATTTTACTATTTTAAACTATTTAAACGCTTCATTCCAAGCTGATATAATGTATGCTACGGGTTGAAATTTGTTCTAAATCTATCTTCTATTCTATAGTATCCATTTCGGTGAATAATTTTCGGCATATTATTCAATCTACGAATAAGTGTTTCGTCAAAACTTCCTAAGACTCATGCTTTGTACCCGTTGTTGGGGTTAACTGAGCTCATAGAAAACGCTGACAATGATGGATATCATGGGCGAGGCGAAGTGTGTTCTCAAGATGCGACGATCACATGAGGTTTTTCAGCAGCAGCAATGACAACTGGTATCCATGATCTAAATTCGTAGGAAAAACTTACGATTTGTTCTTCACAATGGATGAGCCAAAAGTGATTTCATTTCATTGCCGAGATTTCATTCACGTTTAGCATGCATTCCTAAAATGTTTGCGTCGCAAATTTTAATGCTATAATATATTTTCCTCTGAATTAAAAATAAATGCCACTGGTAAGCTGACATGGAATATATAATAATAAATAATAATGCATCATTTATTACGGTGAAATATAGTGAAATCATAATCATGTGTATATTCGGTTAAAGGAATTTCGTAGACGTTTCAAGCCGTCGGGCCTTCGTCCCATAAATAATAAAAACAGTGTATGAAAACAGTTAGTATGTGCGTTAGCACGAGCTACGTTAAGTTTCAAGTGGGCCATTCAAGTATTTCTGAGCATGACTCATCTTTTACGGTAATATTTTAATTAGGTTTTGTCCAAAAACGGTCATTTGGGTGTGCAGGTTGGGGTTATATGCAAAAAACGCATCTGTTCTAATACTCCGAACCGCAATACTGCTGTACTCAGACGAAACCATTCTCTGGACGAAGACACACTGTTGCATAATGTACTTATCCTCACGTGAATATCATCTAAGTTATACTATGTAATTCACATGGAAATGTCGCGGTGCAAACTTATTCATGCATAAATACGCATCTTATGTAGCAAAGCTATAATGCTCCATTAATATTGCCAGCCTTGGTTCATTTGAAGAGAGCAAAGTGACCAAGCATGTTTAGTTGTGTGTGTGTGTGTTACGTTGTTACTCTGCAACTCTGCACGCAGCTCATAAAAACGAAATTGTCTTCGTGTGTCGTCTTCCTTCGCATCTTTGATGCATTTGACCAGACGAGGATGAAGTGTCACTTGTTAACTTCGTACGCTGTAATTCTTACTAATCTTTCGTGGACTGTAGGGAGTAGGCTCAGCATGCGATCTGAACAAATGTATCTGAACTGAAGGCCCGTATGATTTCAGCTTTGCTGTCATATGGGAAGGAGGAAAGCTCTTGTTTCGTTTTACGGCTTTTGCCTTTCTTAGCGCTTCAGCTTGTCTTTCACTTTTGTAGATCACCATTCATGAAGCACTGACGATGAGTATGATGCAGCATTCAAAGCGAAGGTGAAGGTGCATAATGTGCAACTCCTTTTTAACCCATCAACAATGTCCTTCGTGCTCTTTTTCATCACTTGACTTTGCTCTTCCTCGCTTGTTGAAGCTGGAGAGTAAATTGTTGTGTATTAATGAAGCTTGTACAACTTGAGAAACGTAGAAAGATTGTTCCTCGTCAGCGTATGGTTTGATTTCGTACAAGACATATCTCCTTTTGCAGATTGGCATGCTAAAACACGACTCTCTCAACCAAACCACCACCCGTATTATGATTATTATTGTTATTATTATTATCATTTTTCAAACAAGGAAAATTTGTGAGACTTTATGCATTCTTGATGCTTGCTTAATTTGAAGATAAAAGCATGTTCGCACGTAGGTGGATAACATATTATTACCTATTTATTGCTTAGCGATACTTTTTCTATGCAGATGGTCGTCGAATGTTTTCTGGCATGACACAACCTTCATGGATAGGGTCGAAATTGTTTCCGCTGTGTGCTCAGAAAATCACAAAAAACGCTTTCTCTGGAAAAAGTTTTTTTTCGAGAAAGTTTGGCGAAGAACTCTGGACAATGAAGGTAAATTTGTGTAAAGGAGAGCATTCACACTTAATGCGCAACAAAGGCGACCTGTAGTTAACTTGTGCGCAGGTGGACTGATTGAAATCCACATGAATAAAAAGCCAAGATGATCCCGCCAAAACCCCCACGACATATTATGCATGAGCAATCAAAAACACTGAAAGACAACACCACTGCCATATATAGCTTGTAGAGAGGGAAGAATGGGGGGAAACCTTTCCATTATTTCAGCGTCAGCTCATCTTTCTATAGCCCTCTCAGTTAAACATTATATCTGTAAAGATGATCATCAAGACCTGATAATAGATTTACTTCAACATTAATTAGCTTATCTAGTTCGTTCGGTTAATACTAATGCAGTTTGTAATGTACTCCCATTAGGTGACCTGGCCTCTCATTGGGGCACTATAGCATACAACACAACCATAGCAGCGTAAATCTTTGTGAAAATACTTAGCATACATTGTCTCTGCACTCTCTGCTGGCGGTTAAAAATAATGACAATAATAATTGTTGTCCAACAATACTGTCGGCAAGAGGCTTTGCAACCTCTGCTGTTGTTTGGATTGGAGGGCTTTTCATTGCATTGTCCACGAATACACAGCCGCCATACAACTCTGATGCATCACTATTATTGTTTCTTGCGCTGCACTATCATCAAACCATGTAAGTTTGCGCTCTTTGGGGTATTATGGCTGTTCATTTGTAACATAATATAATATGCGATAAAACTGATGATGATGACAACGATTTGCCACTAAATTCCGTCATGCATACCATTCCATTGTGTTGCATACACAATATATATATATGCATCTTTTACGGATACACATCTCTTTAAACATTGTAAAACTTTTGTGAGTGTGGAGCACGTTTAAACACTAGCAATTTTTGTACACAGTCAGAGAGATAGAGAGAGAGACAGTGTGCACACACTGTCCGAAAGCATGCGATATACATATGTCTGCATAAGCAGACTAGCCAAGTCCACCCATTGAGTCCTTATATGGTGAAGGCTACTTTTTCTGCCTACGCATCTTTCTCTCGACAAACTTGTGGTGGGCGTCTTTTATTCTTAACATTCATAATAATGCCCAAAATAATACAAACGTGTGAGAAAATTGGCGAGATTTGGCAAGTCGGAAGAAGATCACCGGTCAGCCCACGGATTCAGTTAATTATTTCTCACTTAGCCCCTTCAATCTGTGCGAGTAAATAATACTTGGTCTCCCCGAGAATTCGCCGTCGCGTCCCTCACACATCATCCATACACAGAACACAATAAATAAGGCTTCTCTCTAAGAAAGTTTGTGCAGGTTCAGAAACGTTGCTCGTACAAAAATATTCTGTGCTGCTTTTAAATCATTTTATAATATTATCTGTTTGCCACCAACAGATGAGATGTTTATTAAAAGGAGCACATGTACATATGTATGTGTATATCTGGGCTTTAAAAATATTTTTACAGTGAAAACACAACTTCTTCCTTGGAAATCATCTCTTCTTCACTTTTGGTCACTGTAGATGCACTACCTACGTTGTGCTCAAAAAACACCCGCATCATCGCACAACTCTACGTAGGTATGAAGAACATGGTAGGGCGATGATGATATTCATAAAAATCAAATGATTTCTCTTCTATCTTCCATATATTTATTCCGATGAGTGAGTGATATGTGATAGAGTTGGTTCAACAAATTCGAGCATACCTGCTGAATTCCCCAAGTGCATGGATGTAGGTTTCTTTTTTCGTAGACGTGAAAAAGAATGCAAATGAAGGTAAGAGTGGTACGGTAAAATGCGACCACACATCCTTATTCTTTGATACGTCTGATCACGGCGATGATCTCATAATGCGCTCTGCATTTATATGTACATTTATGTGCATGTATGTGAGTTTGTCAAGTTCATAATTGGGTTTTGGGTGTCCGTCTAAAATCGATTTCCTTCTTTGATTCGCATATACTCAGGTTGGAGAGGACGAATCGAAGATAAAAAACTTACACTTACAGCACACAACATTGCTTTTTTACATCTCACAAATTATTCCACACGACTGTCCAATCCGTTGTTGTATGCATATTTGTTATCAAAGCCTATCTTAGAATTAAGAATGATGATAATGAGACGAGTAGTAGTGTGATCATAAAGAGTCATTTCTGTTCGCTCGAGAGATTGAAAATTGCTCTTGATTTCTTCAACCTGTACACATATATTCCTCTAAAGTTGTGGGTGCACACACGGCGTTGAGCATGAATGAATGATTCGTTATTGCCACTTTCGACATGTCTTCTCCACGTAGAATAAACTAATGATCTCATCTACATCATAATAAATCAGTTAAACCGTTGGAATGCTAGGAAGTGTGTGTGTGTGTAGTTTTGTAAATGAGTGTAACGTGCTCACTTCTTTTTACAACAAGATCAAATCCGATGCTGAATGAATGAGCGAATGAATGAATGATATGTACACACATATGAAATAAATGATTTTTAAGGGACGATAATGTGAAGGCAGTAGGTATCCTCCTCAGCTATCAATAAACCTGTTTCGGCCTCTCCGCCTGCCATATTATCCTTTGCGTGTACTTTTGGGACTTGGATGCGATTGTGAATGGGCGGTATGAGAGTAATAACAATTGTAAGAGGTGGGCTTCACAACTTTGAACTTCTCAGGAAGGAACTGAGCGTATCTTTTTTTTTAAATATGTGAACTTGTAACTCTCGTCGTAAAAGCATATATATACAGCGATACGACACAATATAATACATGCGTACTTGTATACAATGCCGTCATAACACACAGTTGTTGTATGTCTGAACACAATGTTGTGAAGCACTCAACTTGGAGAAAGCACTAACTGCTAATATTCCTTAAACAGATGCTCTCGCCCACGACTCAAGTTGTTTTTATAAGTAGTAAACCAGAAATGAATGAATATTCTCCACCAAATCTATTCGTGGCTATGACATAATGCATCCCTGCACTTTTTTGTGTCGACTCTAATTAGTGGTCAAGTGGGTCCACCATACAAAATTGATCTTGTCTCTTCTCTCCTTTCGTAATGTAGGTTGCGAATATGTGAATAATGAGATAAATATAAAACGCTCTTTTGCAGTTGTTAGTAGAACAAGTCATAAAATATATAATTTCATCAATAGAAACCTTGGGATTCATAATAATTTGTTGTATTTTCCTGAGTTGAATCAAGTCATCTAGCTCACTTTCTTCAGAAGTATTTACGAGTGAGTGGCTGCCATGATTTAATGGATGCTACATCCTTTAATTTTTTTATTGATACGCATTCAGTTAGAATGATCCAATAATTGCATCATTTTATAAGTCTTGTCTGGAATGCTTTGGAGGTTAGAGAAGCGTGCGGATTGTTGAAATTTTCTCTTTTTTTATTCAATCCCAAATGTAGCTTCTGTAATTCCAAGTAATATTATGATTGGAATCGGGAACCAAGATCATGAATTTGGATCTGGAGAAAGTTGTTCCCAGTTTTACGTTTAATATTCTGAAATATTTTTGCCACCTTTAAGTGCAAAACTATATTACTTGGGGAAATTGAGATGACAACGCCAAAAGTGGAATCCTTTATTTGCTTCTAATATTTCGGTGTTTTTCGAAACCACCTTAGAGTTTACATACCACAAGAATTACATCACGCTCTCTCTCGCTGTGCAAAATCTGTACAAGCTCAATCCTTGATTTATTCTTAGAAAGGTCAGTCAGGAATAGGAAGGAGAGCGGGATAGAAAAAGAGGAAAATGCGTGAAACGAAGCTTTCTTGAGCCAAATCATGTCATAATCATCATCAAAATAGCACAAGAATGTCTCAAAGTGAGAAATCATCAGCTACTCAAAATAACATTGTATGATGTGATGAAGTCAAGTAGTTATTCAGGGCTGCCAAAGACGTGACAGCATCCAAAGAATTGAGGTGGAATTAAAATTGTAGCACATGAAAATCGTCTCGCCTTGACGTGGCAAACGCTTTTCATCTAAAACGTTTCCGTACCGGATTTACATACTTTCCTAGGCGTAAGTGCAGACAACCCCAGAAAAGCTCAACATAAGTATACAGGTGATTTCGGTGAAAATCTCTCCCAATCAGTGTACCCAAAATGTTCAGCAACAAACTGATAATAAGGAAAAATTAGAGCAATGAAATACCAATCACGAACAAAGCACTTCTTCCTATGTGTCAAAAAATTGTATTTGAAACAATCAGGAAGACTACGTGAAAAGAATTGTATCAGAAAGCATGAAACATGGTTCGGTACGTTTGAAAATAAAGAGCAAACAGAGAAAGAAAGAATAAAATTGTGTTTGGCATTCTTACAGAGAGTCAGTGTTTGATCATCAAGTGGAGCTTCACCTTCCTTCAATAAGCCCATCATGTCAGCATCATCACCACACGACGACGACGACCAAGTTGAGCTCTCTTGAGTGGGACTCCTCTCTTCTGTAGCGAGTTCTGATACAAAAAGAATCTGCATCAGCACCACCACCACCACATCACCAGTCAGCAGTAGTATAATGGTAGTAAGTAATCCGTATTCCGTTTCATTGACATCGTTGCTACGCGTTACGCAAAATGCCCACGCTCATTTCTCTCTCCACTTACTCTCATATATAAAAGTGCACAGGTGTAGTATGAGGGCTACTCAGTTATTTTCCAATGGATCTACAAGTCGCATGCTGCTGCTGCCTCTTTTTTTGCTGTGCATGTGCTCTCCCACGATCATTACAACTGTTACTACAACATCCCATCATCATCGCACAGCCAGCCTGAGTTTCACCAACCGGCACGCTACTTAAGGACACACATCTTTTCTCGTCGACCTACAGAAGAGAGGCACACGCATGATAGCTCTTTTGTCAGGATTTTTGCATTCTCTATCTATCTTGCTCCTCCATCCATCGTTTTCCCTGCACGCGTCTCTTCTTTTTACGTGCGAACATATTTCTCTTTGCTTTCCTTCAGTTTCACTCGCAGTTAGAAAAATATGTCTGGAAAAGTAACTCCAGAATGGAAATGCATTCACAAGGACATGCATATTTATAATCTGACAGTAGAGCTAAGCAATTTGTAGAATTTATATTCGTCTGTGCAAAAAAAATATTGCGAAGATTAAAGTGTGTGGAGTGATTCTGAAGGGGAAAGTGTGTGTATGGAGGATTTCATAAAAGTTTCGAAAAACCGTAAAGGCGTAAGCCGCATTAAAACGTATGCCTACACATTTCGGATTAGCCAGTCATAAGACGGAGACTAACACAAAAGTAAGCCACACAACAAAGACAGAAGGGTGATCACAGTTTTCAGTTTAGTTGCCTAAGAGCAGGAGTGGGGGAGTGTGAGTGACGAAAAGTGTTGTGCGTCAAGGAGATGGGAACGTCGTTGACAAGGAAACTACGCGAAAGCGGTATAACGTATCCTCAATAATTCTCCTATGAAAATTTCTTCGTTGAATTTATGTTTCCAGAAAAAATTGTCGTGTCTTCTCGTTCTCTGTTCGAAAGCGTGTGTTTATGAGTAATATTTCCTTTGCACGTGGTTTGTTGTGAAAGCTTTTCTGAATGGTCTCGCATTTCCCATTTTCCAATGCTCAAGTGCAGAGTCGTATTATATGATGAGTCCACATAGTCGCAACTTTTGTTGTTAGATATGATCTGATTTTTGTTGTCAATTTCCGCAAGGACGCGACGGCCTATGAATGCACGACGCATGGTTCTATTGGGCTCTTTCATCTTACGACTTTCCACTTGTTTTTCCGTCATCATTGTTGATGTATGAGATAATTAAAGTTTGGACTTATAGCAGTGAAAACAACTCCTATTATTATCACTTGTTTCTTTGAGTTGACTAATAAACGAGATAAATTGGAGTGAAACTTTTTGATTCCAAGTTTACTATCAGTGAAACAAATTATGCACACAAAAAGACAACTCCTCACAATAATTTTATGAGGCTCAAGATATTTTCACGTTTACTCACTGTTGTAACCTCTCGCGCGTTTAGTATTGACGCTTTACTCGTTAAATTACTAAAAGCTGTGCCTTGTGCATGAAACATTTGACAAACGAAGCTAGTTGTGGAATTTTTTGTTACATTAAATTAAATGTTCAGAAGACAGTAAAAACGGTTGGTAAATTCCTTACGTAAAACTGATATAATACATCTACAGGTGGGGGAAATGAGGAAAGTTGTGCACTTTTCAGGGTTGCATCGAATTTCCCCAATTGTTCATTCGCTACAATACACAGAGATAGGATTGTTAATTCTATTTTAATATTCTGTGCGAAAATGTGCTTATTCATAGAATTTTTCATCAAGAATGGCTATATAGCTTTTCACCAAGTAACAAGTCTGCACTTTCCAATCATTTCATGAGCAAGTAGCTGAATGGTTGGAAAAATTACTGTACGTTGGTGCATACAACATATAATAAATGGGTTCAGTTTGTCGAAAATTTGTTTAAAAAGTGGCAATTAAAACGTTATTTATCTACATACATAAGCAGTTGTGATTTGCGCTCCACCTTTAGCTGTGATTACATGAGTTTTCACTAAAGGTCGTCAGATTTGACTTGAGTTTGATGGAATTGAATATTTTTTCTGCTTTTAAACTCAAATAGTTGATATTAACAATACAGTTTACTGAATGAATAATGAATCCAGATTCCAGAGGCTTAATGATGCTCACCCATAATTTACTTTCTCAAAATGATCTCATTACTTCAGCTAGGCTTTCTTTGTTTGAGAAAATCCAAGAGGGAACGATCGTTTTGCACCGATTTTTTTTACTTGAAGCTCGCATATGTATATGCAAAACGATGGCGCGCTCATGATTTTTCTGAAAAACATCTCTGCACATTATTGCGACTTGATTTGATTCACATCTTCTTGCTCATCGTCAGTATCGCCCTCACAAGTACTCGAACATACAACATATATCCCGCATCTTCTTCATCCATTGCTATTTCGTTCTCGGTGGAGTGGAGGCAAAGTCGCAAGCACGAGATGAGCAAGCCATTATGTGTTGACTCTATACTTGACTTCGTATGTGTGTGTGTGTGAAGTGAGAAGTGAGCTTGATCAAGTTCACACGATTTTTACAGACTTGAGCTCTCGTGGAGTATGCCTAGTCTCACAGTGTGGAAACACACGTCGGTCGGATCGTGGATTACTCTGTTTCTTTTGCATGCTTACACACTCTCACTCTAGCTTCTGTTTATCCAGTTTTATCGGTTCGAGTAGATCTAAATCACCTTTCACCATTCCCTGTCAGTTGCTTGTTGCTGAGTTAAGCGGCAAGAAGTGGAAGAGGAGACGGAGGAGAGGAGAGACGAAAGCGTGTGTGTCGTGTACGATGTGACTCTTTAAAAAAAAGTTTCGAGTACTCATTTTTGAAGATGTGGCATGTGTGCAGGTGAAGAAGCCTATCTGCAACTTACCATATTCGTTTGGTTCTTGCCGTCATTATTATGTCAACCACTGTTGTGTCGTACTCATTAGGACGAGAGATAGTCATCAACAATCCTCAAGTGAGCAAATATCCTAAGATGTTTTTGTAGAGAATCTAGATAGGTCAATCAGTTTTCACAAATAGCAAAAAGTATGTCCCTCACAAGCTAACTAAAACTGATTGATTGTGAGTTAAATCGTTTACAACTTTCTCTCATTCGTAAAATATCAGTCTTCTCTGAGCTGGAGCTTATTTCTGCTGAAACGGTTATTGCACGCGTAAACTCGTCTCCGAATTCTTGAATGCAACCTGTTGAGCTTTCTTTTCCTGTGTTGCAATGGAAGGAAGGTAAAAAAAACTCGCGAACGTTCCCTTTCCACTATTTTGGGGGATACTCAATACTCTGAAAATTGCACGATTTGAGAGATTCTCCAAACTTTGAGAAACGTCCTTTCTCCTTGGAAAAGTGACTTCGAATGAAAATTTCTTGAGCCGTCTTTAAGCTGAGCTTTAAATTTAACAAAATGTTATAAATTTCAAACTCAAACAAACATTTTCTCTCAAATATGTAGCAAGAAACAACTAAACCAAGGACCAAAACTGACTGTACAATTTTTGCTTCAAGAGATACTGAACATAGACCAAGTAGCAATATAGTGTCGACCATCCAATTTAATATCCTTAAATTTTCGAATTTAACTGAAAAGCCACAATGCAAGTTTACAGCATTCGATTTTTATTGCTGTAATAATTCAGTCTCATCGATTTGTACCTAATGAGAATGTTGTGATAAAGTGAATTTATAGCACGACTTGGTTCAATCAGTGCCCCACGGAGCAATTATCATTACTCAGCTCGAATGACCAAACTCATATTAGCGTTATGGACAAGAGGATTCAGTTTTTTAGTTCTAAAAGTTCTCCAGCATGGGTTTATAGACAGAGCTAGAAACATCGTCCTCTCCAAAGATCGTGAGATGAAGTTCATCAACATTATTTCCATTCTGAGAGTTGTAAACTACAGTCAAAGACAAAAGTGACTAAATTAGCAAGAGGGCTACATAATATGTGAAGCGACAAGAGTGCAAAGTGAAAATACATCACAGTTTATTGACTGGTCATTTAGTAAAATAAACAGTAAGATGATGAGTTAAGTACCGCCATTCCTTTTGGCATTACGCACACACATTCTCCTTCCCCATCCGTAATATATTTGTTAAACGTATAGAAAAAATCATCACAAAAGAATGGTGAAATGGTGGAGACTGACATAACGACATGTAAGTTTGTTTCAAAAACAATACATATTCTATATATTCCATTATAATCACTTGATCATGATAAATAATGACAACGTTAGTGTACGCTTCGCTCACACATATTCCTTATATAAACGCTTTCTTCAACGTCTTTTCTCTCTCTCTCTCTCGTAGTCGCTTATCTATGTTCGTCTTGTAACCGTTCTGCCGGCTTGTCATTTGCTTACAATAAAAATATTATTCCGCATTACTTCAACCACCTTCACATCTTCTCAGCATCCAGCATCTTCCAGACAACGAAAAAGGTAAAAATATGTTCATACCTACTTATTAATGCGTGGGAGGCAGAATAGGCTTGTTACAGCTCATGATGATGATGATGATGATGAAGGCCAGTTGATACGTTACACAAATACATAAATACGTAGGCTGCAGGCTGCTCTTACTACGCGAAATATGTGTGGAGGCATGTATTAGAAGCGATTATGTAACATCCATTTCGACAATAAAAAAACTGTACATCTCACCTGTTCACTACATATGCCTAAATCCTTTCCGTCTGACTTATAACTGCACTCCGAAAATTGGAAAAAAGGCCTGACTGAGCATCACCCTCCAAAATCGTACAGTTTATGAGCGAAGAAAAAGAAGAAGACGAAGAGACCAACCTGTGTGAATATACCTATGCAACATTAGTATGAATGGAGTTCTTTGAATCGTACATGCGTACCAAGTACGTAACGTTCTTCTTCGACCACAAGGTTTTTTTTCATTTTCGAATTGTGTGGCGTGTGCTTCTTACTATCTTGGTGGTGGCTTGCTGAACCAGTCGCCCACGCAGCTTTATACCATTAATGATGATATCCACCGTCGAGTAATAAATGTAACAACATTTCTAAGAATATCTGGAGGACGGATATCCGATTAAGTCGTTACTGTCATTACTGTCGATTCGTTGTTTCTTCGAAAAGTTAGCGTCACCAGTTTTATTTCTGCCCTACAACATATATATTTCGTCCTACTATAATTGATTGCATATATGAGGCTCCTGCTCATCAAGTGAGCATCTGAGTTGTCGTTGTCAGTGGACTTTCGGATGCCAGACGAAATTGACAAGCTATAGAGTCACCGACTCGTCGATGACATTGGTCCATAAGTAGACAATCAAAGTTCCCTTGAAATCGGTGTAGCGCAGGAGGACTATTCTCGTGTAAATGATGACGTAGTGAGATTGTCAGCTTGGGATATCGATTGTTTTTCATAATTCAACCATTGAATTCTATGAAACTGCACTTAGCCATCTTAATTTAATGCCAACTCTCAATCTTTTTTTTTCTAAAAAATCGAAAAACCATTAGAGGCATTATTCCGTAGGGAAACAGATTCATTTCATTTCACGCATTGCATTGCTCAGCATTCTACCTTTGTTTAATGATGTTTTTTCTGCACTCATTTGTCAAATTGCATGTATCACGTACTTACAGTAGATACACACGTATCGTTTGCGAACGATACGGTTGCTCTTCTCCTGACTCCATGAAATAGTGGCACAAAGGCCACTTGCTGTGTATCGAATTCAAAGTCATGATCTTCTTGCTTACATTTTCTAGTTTCATTTATTTAGCGTTCACACCTGAGTGAGGCGAAAACGTCACCTGTTCAACGGAGCATTATACATCAGAAATCTGAACTGTAAGAAATCGCATACGAGCTCATTCAGATTTTTAAAACCTTTAGAATTCCTTGGGATGCACATTCCAGTGTTACACTTTCCCATGCATTCCCACGTTCTCCTGTGTTGATGGTACACTTAGGTACTCACAAAATTCACTAAGGTCATGGTTTCCAAGCAGCTTTAAGTACTTCGACAAAAAATTAGACTTGAAAGTGTTAAGTAATTAGTGTAGCGCTCATATCTTTTCATCTTGTAGTATACTAATAGAATTTAATGGTTTTAACGAAATACTTTGTCACGTTCAGTGACTGTGTAAGATGCACTTGCTCTTCAGATCAGCCAACTTTCCATGATTGCCAAATGATTAATGCTATAACATCCGCTATAGGAGCGAAACAGGGGATCGTCGTCCTCGTCATCGTTCGGCCAGGAGTATAAGCATTTGTTCGAGCTTCGGTTTCAGTTTTTATCGTAATCATGCTTTTGTACAGCTCCCTGTCTAATCCGCTTCCTTTGATTTTGAAAGAGAAAAGAAAATACCAAACTGTGGAAAATCCTGACTCTTTGTATTTGTTCTTTTTTCAGTCTCCATTCACGTACGGATGGCAACATGTCTGTCACCAGAGATTCTAAGAGGTTTTAACAAAAGGTAAACCAAGGTCTTTTATCCTGAATT
>JAQFZW010002432.1:0-17486 GCA_034687055.1 Heteromurus nitidus | reverse complement strand
GCATGGGAAAATGAAAGGTGCGACAGGTAATTATATGACCACATTTTTAAAACCTCGTCACAATAGAAATCCTTTGCAAGTGAATTGCGAGTCAAAAAGGTCGCCGCATGCAAATGAGGCAAAGATAAATTTCAAAAGATTGAGAAGGGTCTGACGAGATATCGTCAGCTCATTTGCATACGGCGACCTTTTTTGGCTCGCAAGTCACTGGCAAAGGATTTCTATTGTGACGAGGTTTTAAAAATGTGGTCATATAATTACCTGTTGTGTTCAAACCTACTTAAAAACATCAACGTTTTTCGAAAAAGACTGATCGTCAAGTTCGCTTATGAATATAGCAATTGAAGAAGTCCAAACTGTTCTTTATTTCCATTTAAAAACGGGTTATTTCTTGAACCTTTTAACATTGACGTATACGCCACACAAATTGTGATATCTGTGAAACATCGCCGTGCTTTAAGGCGATTACAAACAATTCCTATTTAATCTAGTGCGCGTGTCAGCTTTATGTTTACTTCACCTCGTGCCAACATGCATTCGCTTGCCCAGTCTCATCTCACTCCCCCTGCGTCACCCATTCAATATCAGATTATTGGAATCCGCTCCGACAGGAGCCTGAACGTGATTTGTGCTTGCAAAATTTTAACGGGCTCTGATTTTGCATAATTCAACCAGCAACAATGTTGCCCCTCCCAGCTACTTGCCACAGATCAGGGCTATGTTCTTATTTTACGAACACAAGATGTGATATGGCAACCACGCACACCTGCTTTAGTGTCGCATGTATTGAGCCACGCATCACAGCCCAATGTTGTTTTAGTGCCACCTTTCATACCTGTGAGCAGTTCTAGCCTTGCATCCTTAGGAAGGAAGTTAAACCTCTTCATGCATTTTCCCCTCCTTGCTTATGTACTTTGTTACCTAAATAAAAGCTACGTAACAAATTGTTGAACCTTGTACCAAAAACATTCAGGTCATCCGAGTTTTTGGGTTTCCTTTAGGACCATAGTTGTTCTTGGCTCTTGAAATTCCGCGTTTTACTCTTTTTATCCCCAGCGAGACGAAGGATTTTGTATCCCTGTTTCGCTCTTTTTTCATCTCACTCTCAATCTTCCCTCACACAGGTCTCTTTTTCTTCGCTTTTTACCGCATTTCCACAGCATATTTCTAGGTATTCTCTATTTTCCCTAATTTTCTGAAATGAAAATTTGTGTTTGTGTTCTTCGTGTGCATTGTGTAACTAGTTTAGGCATGTAAATACCGCTTAATAATGATAGTCTCGTCGATTCAGATAAGGTTGCTTGCGTAATTGTCTTTGTTCGCGTTGTCAACTAAGTTGAACCGTAGTTCCTCAGGTGACTTCGTTGTTTACGTCACATCGTTTGTTGTCGTTGTCTAGCTAAGTGTAATTAAGTTAGCGTCGTCGTCGAAGCTATAATCTTGGTGTTCGAAGTTGGGCTTCTGTTCCTTCGAAGTGTTTCGGCGTTGTGACCGGAATATTACAAACCATCATGTTTCTACATGTTTGAACTAATTCCTGTATGTGCTCACCTACGAAGTTGAAGTCAACAACATAATACAACTTAGTTTGCCACGGTGACCTACAGTACTTTACTGTTGGGAACCAGCGGTATATGAGATTGAAGCGCAGACGAATGCTGCTCTAGAAACAAAGAATTGTACGTTATAAGTTTCCCCCACCCATCTCTTTCCACGATGCGCTTGCTTCACATGCATTTTCTAATAATCTAATTTTCATATAACGTTTTCCATTTCCTCCTCTTTCAGCTCCGGCCCCTCCCAATTTTCGAAGCCCCATGTCTCACAATGCCCCAATAAGGCATAGCATTGCCCTCAACTACCAGAGGAAGCTAGCAATGACTTAGAACCGAATGCAAAAGCAATGGTCAAGGAATCTTATTTCAAAATTCATACACTTACGAGAAATTAAGATGCTGCGTTCGTGGAAGTATAATTAAGAGAAAGAGGGTTAATGATAACTGTATTTAATAGTGCTAGAGTACTGGAGAGGCGTTGGAAGCCACACAAGTATTGTTTCTGATCCATATTAATGAAGTTGTTACATATGAGGTTTGTTGAGGTTTGCAGAAATTTATTTTTAACCCTGGTCTTAAAATGTAAGAGCTTTATGTTTCCATACTGTAAACTAGGTTATACATGCATAAAACCGTTATATTTTCCCATTAATATAGTGTGCAAAATTCATAACATAACTTAACCAAGGTTTGTAATGTCTGTCATCCATACATTAATATGCTTATTTTTCTGTCGACCCATAGCCAGCCTCACCACGCTCAGTCACGCGAGAAATATATGATATCTACTACCCTTTACCGCTGAAACATTTCTCCAAAATTAACTGTGCAATCCGTTCTTCAGGTTTTAAAACAGATCGAAATATGCTTAATTGAAGAGAAGCCAATTCGGTCTGAATTAAGTAGTTCCTCTTTTATTCCGTCTTTAGATGTTCACTATCTGACAGCGTAACTTCCTCTCCTCTTTTAGGGGAGAAGATTACATTTATATAGTACTTAAAAGTACTTGACATAAAGGACATGACCTAAAAGGTCTTTTAAGTAAAACGAACAAGACATGTTCTTGAGAACCCTTGAATGGCCACAGGTCATTCAAGCGCACTCAATTGAACAGTCTTTGTTCTCATAACATAAAAAACCATTAAGCTGTTCAATGATATGGATGGCTACATATAAATGTTTTGTTACAGTTTAATAACCAAAGTCTCCTTTCTCAAGTTGAATTGCATCACATTTATTGTGCCTGTATAATCAGGATCTATAACACCAGCCAATATCTGATTAATTTTGGTTGTAATTCCTGATCGTGGAGCAACACGACCGTAAGTACTCGGTGGTAAAATAATTTTAATTCCAGTGTCGATTGTTATTGTTTAGCCAAATAACAGTTCATAGTATCCCATGTGCCAAACCCTGCCGCAAATGTCGATGCTCGTGTCGGAACTTTCCGTATTCTGTTTGCTATGTACTGTGTGAAGCGTATCTGAGCTCGACTTTCAAGGGTTTTTGAAATTGAAATTTTCGTGTCAATAGTGTCGAGCTACATCTCATCCACCGTCAGGGGCAACGGAAAGGTTGGTATAATTATTAACATTTTGCATACAAGCTGACAAATATCATATGGGCTACGGCATACATATTCTTCCAATCTTTAATTATAATTGGGCATTTACTGGCGACAAGAAACAGCGTAGAGCGTGGGCAAGCCGCATATCGCTCTAGACATAGTACGAGACTAGAGTTGATGAAGTAGTAATGGCTTGTATTGGTTTGTTCACCGTGTACAGAGATTCTTTGCGAGTTAACTCGCACCATAATAAATGCTCATAACTTATGAAATATCTTTTAGTAAAAAGTAAATTATTTTGTAGATCGCAAAAACTTGGGTCTCTGCCAGTAATTAGGGTGAATCGAGACACTTGTACTCCGTTAACATACACTACCTTATGCATGTAAACGCTCCTATGGCTTGTTGTATGTATTACATAATAAATATTGAGTAGAATTACTTACTATTCGTAGTTATTCGGTAATTATTTAATTAGCAGAATTAAATAAATTTGGAAGTTTCTTTTTATGTGTTCCACATATAATACAGTATTAGTACTTCGTGCGGGAATGCTCCTCTAGATACAAGTGGTTGCTTGACGTGCTACTTGTCTCGATTGTTGACTATCTAACATCACAGTACTCCCATAGTTTGGCTATCCATTTGTGGTTTCACTGTAGCAGCAATTTATTAATGAAACTTATTTAATTATTAAGTAGTATTTGTGGACCCACTTACGATTTAAGTCATCGCTATGACGTAGTGACTTGAGCATTGAAATAACTGATGTTTTAAAACTAGTTTCTCTGTATTGGATAAAGCTGGTGGAATAAATTATTTAGAGTTTATTAATTGTAATTTAATGTAGTATTCAATAGTAACAGTAGAATAAATTATAGTAGCTCACCACTTATCACTATTATTTTATATTTGTAATTAAAAAATGCCAGTAGGATTTTCCTTCGGTTTTTGCGCATTTTTCAGATCATCTTGATATATATTTTTCAGCTCTGCTGCATACATACTCATCATGCTACTCAACCTTTGTGCAGTAGGAATTTCACTCCTCACTCTGGCTCTCGTCTTTTTTCTAATTCACCTTCTGGTAGAAGAGTGGTACACCCATTTCGCAAGAATGCTAACAGAGGCGACCACTCACATATTAACAAAAATTCGACATACAAAACCAGAATAAATTTTATTCAGATTTAGGCTTCATGTAATTCGAGTATTAATGTACTCTTGAAAATACAGCTAATTGACATGACGCTTGACGCCTAACGTAACACACTTCTCTACAATGTAACCTTTTCCTCCAACTCGAATCCTTCCTACAGTTGTTTCGCAGTAAAGATCTATTCATAACTCGTATCTATGTAAAACAAAAAGCAGAATAGCAGAAATGGAAACTTAATTTCGTAGAACAAAAACATTCGAGTTCCGTAGACGTGGATACTCAAAAAATGAGTATTCATGATCAGGGCATTGCAAATTATTGCGTCAGAAGCAAGAATCGACCAGCTACATAAAGAAATGACAGAGTTGTCAAAGTCTCCCGATGCTTTGAACAAAAACATTTACAATTTTGAGGACACAGTCGCTGAGATTAAATTACATTGTAGCGTACCTAACATTAATGCTTCTTGATGGGAAGAGAATTATTCGTGAGACGGGAGAAAAATGGAGCAATGGTGAGTTTAACAGCACACTGTCCCATTATCCGTTCAAACACCTACAATTAAAATGATTGAGATATTAATATATTTGACATAAGAAAATAAGATCGAACTTTAGCAGTTACGACAACCAAATTCCTGTCCCACCCACTTCAGAGACTTGAAATCGGTTCCCTCCAGAGAAGCAGACACAATGTATCAGTCACAAGCTGAACACCATCAGAAAAACCGGCCGGAGAATCCACAGTGCAAATATAAACATTTTGAACATTTGAACATTTCCGAGTTCCAAGCTAAAAAGTTTCAGAAAAACCTGAAGTCAAAATGGACTACATTTACTACTGGACCACTTTCAACGCAAACCGAGACAGCATGGTACTAGAATTACTACAGTTACAAGTGTTACATGATAATTCAATTACCTACTTCAAGTCAAGTCCATTTAAGACTTAATCATTTTGTGACCGGTATCGTCTTTGTACCAAAGACTCAAAGGTAGTGAGATATTGTTAATGTCTCGTATTTAATGTGTTATAATGTGATACAATGCTACTGGTATGTATGTCATGACAAGACCCTAAATGTAACATCCGATGACTGTACGGATGAGTGTAACGAGACGATTCCAGCTCATGCAGAGCTGGAATCTAAACTATTTATGTAGTACCCGAGACGCGCATTGAGCTTTCGGGTTTTACGACAAATTTTCGGACAACTTGAGATTTTGGGGTAATATGAGACATTTCAGCAATTGAAATTAAAATGTGTCAAAAAACGACCAGGAAAAATTTTGGGCAAAGTTGCACTTATATCACGAACATACCACTGACAAAAGTGCATAACATTATCACCCGTGCGAGAGAACATAAAAAGCGTAAAAATAACCACATTGTGTGCATATCATCACTGTGCCGTCGACATATTAATAGCTGAAAAACATGTGCAAGGCATAAAGTGCCAGGAGACTACACGCAAATTGATAAAATTTTATACAGAAGAATTGAATGCTGAAACAATAAACTGACACCGCAAACCTGGAATTTGTTGATAATCAAGCACACATAGATGGCGCTGATAGATATTAAGATGGCGCTGTTGGGATTTCCCGGCACTTGGTAACAGAGCTGGAGGAAGGGTGCTGGAGCCGAGGAAAGGGTTATTCAAAATTGAGGTAACCCCGAATCTAGTATTATCCCCGGCAATTACCTACCATGTAGTACAATGTGGTACGGTTTGATGTCATACTCTCAACAATCAACACAACTCGCTCGTGTACACTGCCGAAAGGGTTGAAATATATACATATTAACATTATTGGTCTGACATCAAAGTTTTATGCATTGTATGATCTATTAATAACAGAACCAATCATCTAGAAAGCAGATCGAGTTAGCAAAAGTAGGGCAGAGCAAAGTTGAGAACGGAGCTCTCGCCAAATTTATAGAGTTAGTTGCTGGGAAGATATCAAAAGGTTGAGACGTAGTTATTAGAAAGCTATCAACTTAAGTTATCAATAAATATTATTACAACCGGAAATAGCCCGCAGCCGTAGCTCGTGACCATTTTAATTGTCAGATACTATCATATAACCCCGAAGCACGCCACCCCAAGCTGAAGCCTTAGCTTACCTCTGACTGTTGCAATATGCAAAATCCTTCGGAAATATTGCTGGAAACAACATATGGCCAGTAACAAAGACGATTGAAAAATTAGTGGCGCCAACTACATTTTGACATTATACCACAATTAGTCATATACAGTTATTCAATTGTATAAGAGCGGATTAAGCAGTTAGTCCATTGACCCCACTCAGGATTATGGATATCTTTCTACTCTAAAATAGGGCATTTACGCTGCACCACCTCAGATACTATTCTGACCACCATCTTAGTAAACCTGCTTTCATTCAAAATTCGTGCGACGTTAAAGCATGGGTAATTTATTTGAAGTCCCTCGCTGAACACATTATCCAACAAGCGACATTTTAGAAATTGATTTGTGGATGATTCATTCGTAGATTTAAGGAGTGAACGTAACCAACATTATTATCGGTTAGCTTACTTGAAAGACGCTGCAGAGTGTATTGTAGGTTTATGTATTATTGGTTATCCACTCTGATATAAATAGATCGATATGCAATAAAATAGTTGCTATTATTTAAATCTGTCGACTGGAAATCTTCTGGCTGCATATTTAAATGAATTATAATCATTCGGACGCAACGTACTATCAAATAAGCTCCTATGAGAGGAATAATATTTATTGAACTATATTCTACGTCTCGTGCCTCCGGGTGTTACAACGCGATATATATCGGCTAATGAGAGCATGCATGAGATGAATGAGATCAAATCAGTTCTTCGACGAGATTGAGAGAGTGATCAAGTAATAAAGATATGGAGAAGTTAAACCAACAACATTACGTAGCAACGACACTTATTAACACAGCTGGCCACCCATACACACACTTACCTTTTGTGTATCTGACTGGTGGAACGCGTACACAAGACGTGTACACGCATCAACGCCGAAAGCTTGTGTCTCTTACGAGCAACAATTAAATATTATGCCACCGATGGAATTTGAAAAATTCAGACCCTTCAGTACAAAAATTCTCTACTCTCTCAGGGGACCGACTTCTGCCAACCGAGATCAACAACTCGACAACACAAGTAACATCATAGCAGTATAAATTTGGTAAATTGAGAAACTTTATAAATTTATTATTTGAATATCATCAGTGAAAAGTGAAGTGTAACCTTGGAGGAATTCGGAATAGGCCTGTCTACTGACGACTGTTAAAGATTGAATTTCGGAGGTATTAACAAATTGATTCGATTTGGTATTGAACGTGGCCGTTTGCCGATCTCACGTTGCCCCAAAGATTTGTGGCAACGTGAGACAAAATTGGGGTAATATGAGAAAAATTGAAATTTCAAAAGCGAACAATTAAAAAGTTTCAAAAACTTTTACCTAAAAAGTGCAAACATCGTACATGAACGTGCCTAAAAACGGCATAATTAACTCTATTGTGAGAACAAACGTTAAATTGTGAGAAAATTGTGAAAATTACTGTGCGAAACTAAATAATACCCATTCGAAAAATAATTCGTGAAAGTGTAGAAAAACATAAATGTCGAGAACATATGTGCAAAATATTTTGACTGTACAAAGTGATAAAATCTGATATTACAGTTAACTGATCAAGTGAAGCCTGAAAACGCAATTAATCTCGGCACTGAGGGATTTCCCCAATAGTTACAGATATTCAGGTAGGTTTCCTGAAATTTCAGGATGGAGATAGCAGACACCCCCAGCAAGCCATGGACGTGTAAGCCAATGATGATAGCAACTTAAAGTGAATGCAGCACAACTATATGCAAGAGATTATTGAAGTGGACAAGTCGAGGAAGATGACGTGAGCCACCGGCAGCACATAAGACCAGATGAGACATACACATATGTCCAGGATTGATATATTCCAGGGAGCACACCAAAAAGCCGTCGACGCAATACGGCCAGTATTCAGCACTGCCCACAGCACAGGAAGGATGCGAATCCAACGGACCCCACCACCATGCGTTCAACATGGACAGCACACGGACGGGTACCGCTGCTGCCTATTCTACACACGTACGAGACTGAAGGATGATTCGAAGAAGAGAAGCATACTATCCTCCCACCGAACTACGATGATTCATGCCGATGCAAGGTTCCATATGACCATATATCTGAAGAAGAGAAGTGGATCGGCACTCGTCAAATTATCATCACCATTCGATCGACACCAAGTGAAATTCTAATTATTAATCGTTATTATTAAAAACTCAAATTATATTGTGGTCAAAATTGGGCCAAATGGGACTGAATGATGATGGTTTTCCTACATACGTTTCAACAGGTTTTCCCTGGTGCCGCTTCATCAAAACGTCGATGTCATTTACAATTATATTAATTCGGAAAGCATTGTGACTTTTATCAAAATTACAGTAGCATATATTAAACCAAATTAATGAGACAAGTTCATGTTGAATACTCAGATCGTGTGTTACCTGTTCTCAAAGTTGTCATTATACAAAATTAAGTATGTATTTACTGCGGTTTCATCTACAGAAGAAACAACGGAAGAAGAGTAAGAGCTGGGAACTTTTGGGTTTTGTATAATGATCATATATATAAAGAATGTGCTAGCTAAGATCATGTATGAATTATAAAGAGAACGAGCGGATGCTTACCTCCGATGGAATGTAAACTATTTGTATCAACCACTCGGACGATGCAATATGGTGTAATATGTATGTATGTATGCGGATCGAGTAGAGCAGAGCAGAGTTGACAACGAGGCTATCGCTCAAGCTGAGAAGTCAGTAGACCAAGCGAACTGACAGAGACAACTTCTGAATAAATATACCACAGAGTAGATACCTGAGCAATACAATGAAGTATATCAACGACTATTCAATATAGTTATGACTCGACCAATTTAATACGTGAGTACCCTCACCTGTACCCACGGAATCAAGTGTACGCATACGCCGAATGCTTTCGGAAACGACGGACGTTTCCGCAATTCGTTCGCAGTCTGCACGACGCCACGTTACTATTACTTGTGTCTTTACAATCTCCTTCAGTCGTTGACTTTACACGATCTCCTCCACCTTAATCAAGTGTTCATTTTTCTGCCCTTTGGCCGATGTTGTGAATCTACTTATGTCACGTACCTAATTACTGTGTGCAACAAAACTACCTGTCTCATTTATCCAAGTTGGACTCTCTCTCTCGCATCAAATATTTTCCGGAATGCCTCAACAGACTTATCCCCTTCTGCGCCACGAATCAAGTAGGCTTCGTAAGAAAAGGAATTTTGCGGCGGCTTCCATACCACGAATCAAAAGATGCCGGTCCTCGCTTCAATTTACCGTACTACAGGGTCGTCAATACCAATGATTAAATTAAGTGTTACACGTATATACTCCTGTAATATTAGTATTACGTAATATCATTGTAATACAAGCTACGCATGTAGTTGTAGCTCTACTTTGTAAAGCATGCGTATATCCCCATGTATGTTGGGCATCGCTAACACCAAGAGTTACATTTGTTGTGTGAGAAACAACCTGACGTTTCCTGAAATTTTTGATTTACAAAACTACCAAAAATTATACTGAAGTTTCCCCGATCCTTTTACCTTTTCTTGGACTCTGAACTTTTGAACTTCACGATCATTATTGAGTGACTGTGCATGGACTTTTGTGCGAATTCATCCCAATAGCTCGTGTTCTTCACCGGAGAAAGGCAGCAAAAGGCAGTAAGCAAACAAATATATACATTTTTCCTTTCAATATAAAAACTCATACAAAAACGCTGACAAGCAGCTTCGTCTGTTACGCATATATACGATCCGTAATAGTTTTTCGTGTTTTTCTCCTTCAAACTTGAAAGGAGAAAAATAATTTTAACGCGGATTTTAATTAAATAACTACAAATCCAATTAAATACGTGTTTCCGCTGTTGCAAGGTTGGTCTCGGTTATCTTTGTGAATGGTTAATGTCTCTCTGACTTGATGATTTACCAGTGGTGATTTGGTGATGGCTCGGTTCTGCGAGTGGACAATCTCAGCTAAAGTTCTCCGTTAAGAAAAAATCTGAAGTGAAGTGAGAACAAATCTGGTATGTACATAATTCGGGGTTTACCTTTTTTGTTTGGTTGCAGGTAGCAGCAGCAAGCAGAGTTACTAGCCGTACTTCAGTGTCTTAATTGGTGCTGCGACCTTATTTGCTTTCTTACTGAGTAGACTTATTTATTATTCATAGCTATTTGTGGTACGCATTCACCGAGACAAAGGGCCCCAGACCACGTAATTACATCTTACCTTGACTGGAGGCGGTTAGTGTTGTTCGTCAGTGTTTTATGTATCTACGCAGCTAAGCTGTGTTCACCGAGGAACAACCATAGGCTGCCTTGAGGAGGCGTCGGTGTGATCAGTTTCACCGAAAAATTAAGCTCTAAACCGGAACAGTTTAAACATTACGAAATTAATAAAGTGAGTTACGGAGGAGGACTTAAAGAAGAAGCAATCTACCACCGGTATTCAACGGATCTGAATCTGAAGGAGAAACTCGTCGCGGCAGGTCAGAATTCAGATCCAGACGTAATTCTGCAATTTCTGAGATAACATCGTAACAATAACATAGCACCACAATTTGACTGTTCAACAGTGAACACTCAAGGGACAGAACGAGTCAGTCCTAGGACAAACGGAAACCAAACATTAACCAAGCGGATTGAAGCACCTGCGGGGTCAATGATAGAAAACATCCCCCGGCTGACCCTGGACCAAGCACGAAGTCAGAATGGTGCCCAAATTTTTAATTACTAAAAAAATGTCGTCTTACGTGCAAAGGCACCACTCCCTAAAATCGACAAGAAAGTTATTATCGCAGAATGTGGCATGATTTGAAATCAACCTAGAATACAAAATAACGAAGAAGCGGAAAATAGTAGAGAAGCTTCCTGCCACGACATCACTGTGATCGAAATCCCCCCAAAAAACGAAAATCATAATGACGAACCTGGAACAAGCCCCTAAACCGAAGATCATTTCTCATTAAAGTTCCGGGAATGTACCTCAGGAACTAATGCATCACTTAGGGAACTTACAAAAGTTCCCTCGCATCCCTAATCACTGGCGAAACTACATTTAAGTTTTCAGTGTACTTTAAGAGGAAAGTTCCCAAGTTGACTCTTGTTTTCATGTTTTTACAGTTTTTGTTAAATATTCTGTTACTTGCAGTTTGGGAAAGGTTCCTGTTTTGTTATATTTTTATTATTAGGGAAATTCTAACTGAAATTCAGCACCGCACTTCCAGTAACTGCCCCAGAGTGTAGTTACCCATGGCCTGGGTGCCAGAAAGCAAAAAATGAAGCTAGTTCAGCGCAAAAAAAGAAAACCAATGCATACATGATCTACAATCACTTAGTTGCAGTGGAAATGCAAGTATGAACACGTACCGAATATAGGAAATACTTGTCGTGCTGTAGGCAGCGGACTGTGGATTGCAAGTCACTTTAGTCAGTCACGACCACACGTCCGAAGAAATGCAACCAACACTTTTTGCTAGCCATCTATATATTAGATATTTTTGTTTCTCTACACTATGGTTAGTTTAGTAATTCTATGCAATGTTGTTGAATGTAATTTCTTAAACTTGGAAACAGAACTATGTTCAATGTTAGGATTATTATAAATTATATTAAGAAACCTTGACGCAACATTGTACATGAAAATGCTTGGTCAATTACTTTTTGTTACTTTTTATATTAGCTTATAATGCAATGGTTTAAGACTCAAGAAAAGGGCAAACTTAATTGTAAATGGAAATTTTGTAGTATCGCCCCGCGGCCATGGCTACCCAAAGGATGCTAGTAAGACTAATCAGTAAATCAATATTTATGCGATGTAAAAGATTATGCAACGTCATCAGCATCAAGTACGCCATGTGTGGGATCGAGTATGTAGAATTAGAGCATGCATGAGTTATGAACAGAGCTTGAGCGATATTCACTAAATCAGTTGTCTATTGAGATTCGGAGAGTTAAAACCTAATAATCATGTAATACGACACAACCATACCCTGCAGCACCGCTTATTTGTACATTTCTTGGCACAAATACAGGATATAAACCAGAAACCGAAAATCCGTGTTAATTGGGTGAATTTTCATCTATTCTATTAAATAAACCAATTCTAGCGTACGATATTAAACTAAAGTTTAAACATGACGATTTCGGAACCTGAAAAGCATTAGTGCAATGCGGAATGGATTGAGGAAACCTACTTTCTTCGTAGTGATGGCTTCATCGGAAGTGGCCGCCTGAATTTCTGTGTCGTACATGGATCAATTGAAAATGATTCGCCGCAGTGTTCGAAGTTGTCATGGTGTTCCTATTTCAAATTCTCTTCCAGACTTTTTAGTGAGGTGCAATAATCCGGAATCCTGTTGGATTTGCCCGAAAGCAATAAATAGAGAGTTGATTTATCGAAGTATTTTAGAGTATTCAACAAATACCGTGTTATTTTCTTGTATCTATCCCTAATACTCACCGAGGTTGATTGGATTAGTACGGAATAAATTTCATGCTAATTTGAGGGGACCATGGTGAGGCGTAGTATCCATTCCGAGCATTCCTTAAATGTCATGGGTAGTTATGTGCCTAGAAATCACAAAATAATAAACAAATACATTGTTTCTCGTAAGCAAATTTCTTACTCAGGCTATGTGGAATGAGGAAGTACAAATGGAATTTATTTAGCGGATTCATTAAACATGGATTAACATGAAATACAGATTCTGATATGATCTTTTGGACTAATTTTTATTTTGTGGAGTGCATTATGCGACGTACAGGTGCGGGACGATAAACAAATTTCTACAAACCCACCGTTGAATTTTTATCGCCAATTTCGTCGGGACCGGTATCAAAATGAGCCGACTGATGCACTGATTAATAATCCGAACTTAGATTTTTGCTTTTAATCTTTATTTTTGAACGAAATTGAGAGTTATTTCCAAATAACTGTCAAATAAAAAATAACGTGTAAAAGAAAAATCCGATAAAAGTTCGGATTATTAATCAGTGCATCAGGCGGGTCATTTAGATACCGACGAAATTGGCGACAAAAAGTCAACGGTGGGTTTGTAACTTATTTGTCGTCCAGAACCTGTATTCTTCATATCATGAGTATAATGTCCATCAAACCAAAGTATTTCAACAAATATTAGTTTTCTCCGACATAAATTTTCATAAAATTTGAAAATCTGTGGAAGTGAAACTCTAGTGGAGGATATGTGAAGTTGAAGGATAACATTACTTTAAATACTTACGCTGAATGCACAGTTTCACGTCCTGCTAACTGCTAACAAAGATTACATCAAAGAACAAAAGAGTGGAAAAACCAGTCCCCAGGAATGGAATTCGAGTGAGCCTTTATGAATTACATATCGATTACCGACTTGAATACCCCATTTCATGATTGGTAATTTACAATAATATTGAATTACGGGAGACATCCATTATCCCAGCTTTTACCTCTCGTGGCGTTTCGAATCCCAGAAAACTGACTTGATTTTGTATGGTGTTGGGAGAATGCATTTATTCATCTGCAACGAAAGGTGGGCTTCATTCGCTTGCAGTCGGCTGAAAATTTAATAATATTAAATTAGTCTTCTAATTACACAACGAATAAATATGATAAATAGAAATAACTCGGTGTTATTATTACAACACTTCAGTTCACTTTACATTTTCCTACTGCTTTTTGCTTAAACCATGATTTGTCGTCCAACTCCCATGTCAAATATAGGGATGATATTGCTGGAATGACACTGTGAACCGGTCCTGGATCAACTGAATTTCATTGTGCATTGCAAACCGGCTTGACTAAAATGCCTTAATGTGTCAAATATTTGAAGAATGAAGGTTAGAAAATAAAATTTGTCACAATTTCGTGCGAATTGAGTTGATGATCTCACTCAATTACAAGAGGAAATGTAAACAAGGAACATGTAGACTGATTTCTCCTCTTTCTTGCTGAGATGTGTGGGAACAGATATTCATAACGATAGTGTGAGCATGCAAAAGGAGTCCAACTATATAATGCAAGAAGGTATGGCAACTCGGCTGTCCTGCATTGGTTTTTTCAGATGCTGCTCAGCAGAAAAAGTGAAGGAGAGATATAATATAAATATATGCTTACCCATTTTCATTCCAAATTCTGAAGCTATACTCTGCACGAGTTCTCCAGTGCACAGCAAAGGATTAGGCTTGCTGCCAAGATCAACAGAAGCGTGAATCCTCTTCCACAATGATTTTGCGCCTTTCGTATGCACATATGCCATGCATGTATTAAAATGCACTTTATCGCATTTCGTTGCATATAAATCAATCGTAAATGATGAGACTGGCAGTCAAGAAAATATATGTAATAATTTGTGAGATAGTGCACATATTTGAAACTTTATTTTATTCTGCACAATTCACTTGCACTTCATCTCACTCGGGCGCAATCGTCAATTTTTCACTATGAATTAACCTTTCATCAAGAAAGTTATTTGACTGGCTCCCGAGCCAGAATGACCTGTTTTGTTCGTGATATACCGAATAAATCCATTGAGATTATATACGTGGCAAATCCATGCTGCAGCAGAATTTAGTGATGTATTAAAGTAAATTAAATTCTCAAAATTCAGAAATAACTCGAAAGTTAACAATTTTTATTAATCCAAAATTTAACTCGTAATCTAATTTTTTTAAATTGTCATAGTTACTTAAATTGAAACTATTTACAACTCGGCATTTTAAAAGACCAGTCATGTCACATCAACAGGCATATCGATATCTTATTTATGGTCGTCAGCAGGTTCTCATGTCTACGTAAAAGAGTTTTTGGTTTAAAACAATCATGCACCATATCATGATCTTTAAGGAGAGAATGTAGTTCCTGCTCATTAGAATAAGACCAGCATTGGATTTTTGTTTTCACATGAGAAACCGATGAGAAGCATTCTGGGCTTTGTTAGATGGGCAAGAAATTTGAGTTGATCACAGAATAAATGAATGCATCATTAATTGAAGTTATGAATAATGTATTCCAGAAAAACTGTGCACACTTTTAACATTAAGCATATTAAAATTTACTTTATTGTTGGTGCAATTTTCGAATTAAAACATTTTGCTAGCTTTAGCTGTCTTAGTGATAACTATATTCCGTTCTAATTGAAATTAAAGATATTTTCATATTGTTTGCGCAGTAACATATTTGCATTTCGACAATCACGACGATTCCATTGAATCTTTCCACAAAATCTGAGGAAATGAATGAGCTGGAGAAGCAAATTCACGATTAGTATTTAGAATTACATATGTTAAAAGTCATATTATATCTACCCTTTAATATCGGGAAATTTTTGGTAGTTGTTTAAGTGCAGGTGAAAAAGTTAAAGAAATCAATGCTGAACGTGTTAGATAAAAGTACTAGAAACAAACTTTAATTACAATAAATCGAATTCCAATTAAATTAATGGAAAATATTTTAAAATGTCCACTTTATGTAACAACGGCGGGGGGTTCAATTTTATTAAATTTACCAACTACACATATAATATCAAATACAATCATTAAATTTTTGCACACGAAATATCTCTAATTCTTATACAGTAGTGCATAAAATTAGTAAAGTATACTCCACCATCCGGGAAAGCTCAAATTTCGAACTTGGTGAAATGTCGCTAAATTGAATTTTCTGATAACATGTTTAATTCCTGGAAATTTGTTCCATGTAAAACAGTTATTATTAAGTATATTAGTTAATAGACTTGTGTCGCCTTAGTTACCCTTTACGTAATGCGTGGTAACTTTGATACTTGAATTGCCTCACAACACGTTATTGCTTATGGCAGAAATTTAACCGTTCAAAAATATTTTATCGCTATAATTCGGTGTCCTTATCGGAAGATTTAACTTTATATTGTTTCAAGAATGATATCTTAAAGTACTTTATTAACACGCACTTTTACGGTTCTTATGATAAAAGACACAAAAAGTATTTTGGCGAAAGGTCGATTGGGCAAATTGCGTTGCACAAAATTTCTTGAAGCGCCCAATGGTCAATAAATTTGTGTTCATAATCCTAAACCAATTTTATACATATATGTCCGTGCATAAATAAAATATGATTCTAAGAAAAATAAATTTTTCCGCAAAAAATATAAAATGAAATTAAGATCTATTGAACATGGATATATAAAACCTGCTCCGCTCGCGATTGTGAGCACTGGTTTTTATTAGAACACGATTCATGCATAAATAAAAACGTTCTTATTTTACAGCTACCTAATGCACCAGAGAATGTAGCAGGACCAAATCACACCTCGTCTTCTTACCATAATTCTATAATTTCTATTTTAATTATATTTAATTTAAATTGAATTTTACGTAAAAGATTATTCAATTATCTCCCGGTTGTTCATCAATAAAAGGGGCAACATTTTAATCTCTTAAGTCTCGCAAGGAACCCACGCGTATGATATTTATTTTCTATTTGTCGATTCGAAATTACATTATTTCTTACGAAATTTACCATTCAAAGATAAGGTTATATTTCTAGCTTGGTGTGGCCTGATGAAGCAATAAAAGCGAAACCGGTATTGTCATCAAGTTCCTGGTATACAAAATTCATGATGTGTTGTAGTCCTTCGCCATCTACATCGTGACGAAAGCTTAGGTTTAATTGTATCTAAATATTCAGTTCAACTGATGATGATTAAACTTCGAAACCGGTCACTCTCTCCAAGAAACAAGCATCCGATGGTCTCCCGTTTAATTTCATAAAGAGACTGATGTATACGTCATACTTAAACTGCATCGTCGTTTACATTGCGACGATGCGTATTCTACTTATCAATTAACTTAACATATATTCAATCAGCCTGATGATGAATAAATTTCGAAACCGGTCACTCTCTCCAAGAAACAAGCATCTATTGGTCTCCCGTTTAATTTCATGAGGATACTGGTTTTATACGTCATGCATAACTTGCATCGTCGTTTACATTGCGACGATGCGTCTTCTACTTATCAATTAACTTAACATATATTCAATCAGCCTGATGATGAATAAATTTCGAAACCGGTCACTCTCTCCA
>JAQFZW010002431.1:0-17488 GCA_034687055.1 Heteromurus nitidus | reverse complement strand
CTATCCCCAGTCGGTTCCTCCTTCTGCAGCGGATGTTTGGGGTAGTTCGCCCACAAGTCCAGCAGAGACGCGCTATGGCCAAAGAGCGTATGCCCAAACACACGATCCGCCGCCTAAACAAGTAAACACGAGAAAAAGCAGCAGTCAAAAATGTCTCCTTTTCACATTAAATCCACTTCAAAGTCCGTGTAATCAACTCACTTCAATCCCACCGTCAAGTAATAAAGCACCCATCAAAGCCTCAAAACAGTTGGCCATCGCATGACGAAGTTCGGAATCATGACAAAGATCACTTCCATGCGCATAAAGCATGTATTGGTCCAAATTCAGAGTCTGTAACAATAAAAAATGATTAAATATAAACATGCCCAAGTATGTTTTCGTGTTTTATGTAGATCGCCCTTTCTTTTTCTTTAATTCTTAAATCTTACTTGAGCAAGAACAGCAAGATGCTGATTTTGAACAATAGCCGCCCGGTAAGTGGCGAGGCCTCCCTCCTCCAAATCTGGAAAGATGTGGAAGAGATGAATGGAAGTGACAAATTCCACCACCGCATCTCCAAGGAACTCCAGCCTTTCGTTGTGCGTAATATCTGACTCGGTTTCTTTTTCGTTCCCAAACCTGCCGAATGCAACAAGAGAAAAAAAATACGAATAAATATCTTTAATTCGTGATTACTCGATTCTAAGATTTGGTAACATACTTGGACATGATGTTGATTAGGGTGTTGATGCCCCTCTTTCTAGTTGAGGCGTAGTGGATCCTCCTATCACCATATTCCGGCTGACGAATTCCACAATTTGTAAGCGCATTCCGAGCGTGGTCGGGATTTGTCCCGAAGTTCTCGCGGTACGATGGATGAGTCATCGCGAGTTGAAGATAGTATCGTTGACCGAACGGGTACTTCATGCAGCCCTCGAGTGTCTCAAGACACTTGTGAAACCGAAGGTGAGCCACTAGCACAGGGATCAGCATCGCATGCTGAACCAAATCACAGCAAATGCCCGTGGTACGGAAACCCTTCGATGAAATGGCAACGGTCACATCCCGCTTCAAATTCGCAGCGGTGCGCATTGCCTGCAGCTTTGCCTCCTTCTTGAACAACTTCATTTTATCCTCGGCCGATGGCTTCGGCATGTTCGAAAGTAAATGGCGATACTTGACGTAGCGGCGCCAGGCTCTTTGGTAGTCAGCATTTCCAGCGTAAGACAACTGCGGGGGACGAATCCCAAAGTGGACAATGAGTGGGAAGGGAATCCCATCTTCCTCAACTGTAAAATATATTTTAAAATTAAGACATCACAATTGTAATTTTAAATGAATAAATAAGATTTATTACTTCTTCAAAAGAAGCAACTTACCATGATCCTGACCAGTCACGTCTCGGTCAATCTGGTCCACACGAATAGCACATGGCTTCATGCCCCATTTCGCAACAATCGTGCCTTTGTGACGATCAGCGAAATTTTGCCAGTCGCCCTGCTCCACAGTGTACAACTGATGCAACTCATCTTCTTTCACGAGCTCTCGGTCACTCTTGAGAAGATGAATGAGCACTCGGCTCATGGAAAGGATCTCCTGCCCATTATCTGGCAGCTGTCTTACAAACCTCGGCATCAAATGAAACTGTGAGCAACCCGTCTCCTCAGTCCAGTCATATTTCAAATCCACCAACTCCAAAATCTCTCGGAACAAAAAGGACTCGAAATGAAGGAGCTCCTGCACACAAAATGACTCTGGGAAGCGCTCCTCCTGCACGAAAACATCGTAGCGAATGTTGAACCGGATCACTTTGCACGCCGGCAACGTCAAATCGAGCTTGTAGTGGGAGAAAATGGAGAAGCCTTCGAAGATGTACTCATGTCCATCGTGATTAATCACGGTTGGTGTGCTAATCAAAAAGTTCTTTGGAGGCGAGATGGTAATTCTGTAGTGGTAGAGGCGGCTCTGATTATTTGTGAACATGTCGCAGAGCGGAATCTTCTGCTCACCAGGATAGAAGCCATGCCGAATACCAAATCTTCTCGCTTTTGCGCTGCAACGACAAACAGGTCCATCGTTCATGAGGCCGGGATCATTGTGCCAAAGTTCTTGATGCAATCGGCATGGGTGCTTTTTCCGACGCTCGAGTTCCCTGTTGGCGGTGTCGCTTCTTGTCATCCCGAAGCCACAGTCGGAGGAGTCCTCATCTGAGGACGAGTCGCTGTTCTCAGTGTCAAAATCAGAGCTGCTGTCCGCATGATTCTCTCTCGGCCCCTTCTTCTTAATCAATTTCTTCTTCTTCCCTTCGTCATTCTTCCCGGAACTCTCGTCCTTCCCACTCGACTCGGAAACAGTTGAAGTGGTTGCCTTTGCCTGCTTCTCTTCTTGACACTCATTAGTTTCTCCTTGTTTTTCAAGAGGTTCAACTTCTAGTTCCTTTATCTCATCGTCCTCCACCAGTTCTCCCTCCTCCACCGAATCTTCATCGCGGCCAGTTTTTGTCAGAGGGATTATCACAGCTTTATTCTTATTGCAAATTGTATTAGTGATTGCTTCTCTATGTACTCTTTCCATCATTGGCTTGTCACGTGAACAAGATGCGCTCTCAATAATTTCAATTTCCCTTCCCGAGCTCGCGACGGAGTCACTCTCTTCTTTTGACTTTGCTCCCCGCTCTTTGCTGACTGATGACGAAGTCGCAGAAGAGAATGTCGAAGAGTTTGACGATTCTAATGGTGAGGGAACGGCAGCCTGAGGATCCTCATTGGCACTCGGTTTATGGTCATGTTTCTCAGCACAGCACTTGGACTTCTTTCCTTTTTGTTTCTTCCTCAAGGCCCTCTCCTGTGCCAATTCCACATTCTCGATGTGGATTAGCTCAGCCATTTTCTGGACCCCTTGCACTTCAGCCTCCTCCCGAGCTTGCTTAAGTTTGACGAGTAATGTCTCCTCAAACTTGGAACAAAGCAATTTGGTCCTCTCTGTCGCAACCGTGTCCCTATGAACATTCATTAAAATTTTAATTACAAACTTACTGCCAACTGAAATGATTTCGTTATCTTATTCTTTATTATACAATTAGCAAATCACGTTACCCATCAACATTTCGCGAATAATACAATTCATCTGGGGCGGAACGAACCCACTTGTCGACCAGGTTGAGCTCCTCAAAGTCGTCAGCGTCCATGCATCCATTGTTAAGCTCTGATAGGGATAGTTTCGCCGTGTTTGAAGCTCCGCCTCCGCCGCCACCAGCACCCATTTCCACTAAACTAGAACCTTCCACAGCGAGTCTGGATTTCTTCGAGTTACAGGTTTCATGTGGCGACGCTATGTGCGGCCGAACCCGCGGCCGCTTTCTTCCCCCCGCTGCTTGGGAAGATGAACACTTGGATGGTGCTGATCGAGATCGTTTAGCGAGAGAAGTTGTAGGTCTCGATGCTGGAACACCTTTCGTAAACCTTCTCTTATTCTCGGTTGAACGAGGAGGAGACTGCTGTCTTCGGGGTGGCGGTGACCGGCGAGATGGTGGAGGCGAAGTCTTTCTACGCGATGACGGTGAAGACTGCCTTCGAGTTGGAGGTGAAGACTGTCTTCGCGACTGAGGTGAAGACTGCCTGCGGGAAGGAGGTGACGATTGCCTCCGCGAAGGCGGTGGAGTGTGTCTGCGCGAAGTATGCCTCCGTGATGGTGGTGAAGTCTGCCTGCGCGGTGGTGGTGAAGACTTCCTTCTGGACTGTGGCGGTGTCGGTCTCCTCTCAAATGTTGTAGGGCGTCTCCGCAAAGGCGGCGGCGACTGTCTTCGATTCTGATGTGGAGGCTTTCTGTTGTGAGACGACGGAGGGGACTGTCTCCGAGGAGGTCGTGGAGGTGGACGGGAATCTGCTTTCGAGGAAACTCGACAAGAAACCACGGAAAGAGAGGACACCCTTTGTCCAGCATGATGATTGCGATGAGGATGGTCAGGAGATGAGCGCCGATTCCGTCGATTGTCCACATCCGAACCCAGTTTCCGAGTTGGAGAAAAGGAGTGCTTTTTCGGGATGGAGGAACTCACATCATTTTTATGCCGCTCTCCTTCCCCACTTCCGCTCCGATGCTTAGTCCGGCGTAATTTTGTAGGCTCCCACGAATGTGTTGTGCTTCCATTTGGACGAGACTTAGGTGGTATATCCATTAAATAACTAATTTAATTGTGTAAATAAATTAAATGGAACTGGTAAGCAGACACATGCACACACACACTGATCCGCTGTCTTCTCCTTTTTATCGTCGATGTTTTGGTTGAGCAAGACTGAACTGAGGAGCCGAAGAGAGAATCCCTTTCTTCCCTAAAATCAAAATCGCCTTTCCCGCATCCCCGCGCTCTCAATGCTTGTTTCGAGGAGAGTTTGTGCAGAGCATCGCAACACCGCATACCGGCCTCAGTGCATTGCTCTGCAGATGCACGTTGCGCAACGAGTAGTGAACAAAGACAATCTTGAGATGCTTAGCGTCACTCATTCCACTCATTTCTGCTCCAGCTTCGCACTCATCAGTCATCATGCTTCGATAGGCAAATGATAAACACAAATTATCCTCAAATTGCTCAAAACTCAAACCAAATTAAATTATATGATTTCTAAAATTAAGATATTTTTGCACGCTGGGCACACCATTATCGTACTGATAAGCCATGATAAGCACAAATTTCGACAAATTGCTCAATTTCATCCATAAACTACATAAAATATTTTGAGTTTAAAAAACGAAAACCTTTCTACAATCTGTGTTTATCATAACCGTACCGTAAGATAAGCAGAACAAATTGTGACAAGCATTTTTACTTTTCGTATGCATATTGTAGACAAAGCACTAAGCTTCGAAAGCCATCACATTTTTCTTGGAATTCTCTGTCGTAGAGGTTGGTTGCAGTTATGGAGAAATTATTTTTGTACTTTAGCAAAAAGAACTACACATTACTGTATTTTCATATTGAAACAAAATTTCTATGGAATAATTCCTGGAATGACAGAGCAATTAAACGAGACACAACTTTTGCTGCTTGGGCTACTCCAGATTTAGCATTGAATTTGATATGGTTTTTTCAGTTGCTGGAATACACGTGTGACAAGCAAACATGGGCTCATTAAATGGAAAAGTAGTTTGGAAGCCCTTATTTTTGGTGATAATTTGTGGAATTTTATTGCATTCAAATGGCTTCCCGATTACGTGTGATGAAACGAACTGTACAAAAATCGACATCGGAAACAGTACGTCGGATTTCGACAACTTTACTGAGGTCATACAAACACCCTTGGATTTAGCCAGAGCAGACGTGGATACAGTCCAAAATTTAGTTGGAGAAGGGCAAATTGAACGAGTTCAGGATTTGCTGGAGAAAGACGTGGTCATAACAGAATGGCCAGTGGAGAACGGCACGAGTTCAGTTCCACCTCCACTATACTTTGGAGTAGACGAAACAACTCAAAATTCTACTGGTAAAAGGATTACCACAACTCAAAATGTTGTCGTTGAAACCGTCACCACAAATCCGAAAATGTTGGTGGCAAATACGGCCACAATGCAAACTTTAATTAGAGAAACGGCAGCTACTCTTCAAAATCCTGCGTTGGAAAGCAAAACGACAATTCAAAATTGGTTGGAAAGCCCTGGAGAAGCATACACAACTGAAAAAATTAAACTAACGAGCATGACTGAATATAAGTTACCAGCAGAATTGCCAACTATTACATCAACAACAAAGAATGTAGACCACTTTGACTCTGCAACACCTTTCATCATGCCTCGAATGCTAAACCAGACTTCCTTAAATCATAAGAGTGTGGATGCCACTAATTCAAATGAAGCCGACTCATTGTCCCATAAAGTTTTCCCAAGGAAGCCCGAAGATAATGTATCACCAAAGCCAACAGATCCACTAGATCCAGTAACCGGAAGTGACGAATTCGAATTTAACATTCTCCCGGATCAGGAAGCTGAAAGTAACGATTCCGGATCTAATGCTTCTCCAGATGCTGCAGCCGCAAGTACTTCTGCCCCTTCAACTAGTAATTATGCAATCCCGATCTCCTCGTCAGAGGAAATGGTCCGAGATCCTGCTCCGCGGGAATCCCTTCCAGCGGACAATTTCTACAAGAAGACAGCTTATTACAGTCATGTCAGCAATGCAGACGTGGCGAGACTGTGTCCAGCTGCGGCAGACTGCGCGGATACCTCGAGTTTGATGGACTTCCTCGTTTGCGGGAGTAACGGCGTTGTCTACCGCAACATTGGCGTGTTTTCCTGCGCCCAACTATGCAGTATTGGTAAGAGTATTTTTAAATTATACAATGTACTTCACTCTTTACAACGAAAAGCAAAATGCATAAAGTAATCTACTTCTTCTCACTTGTAGGCCTTCACTTCAATCATTATGGTCCCTGTGAAGGTGCAAAAACGGTTCCTCCGCCGACCTACTTACCACCAACATCATCGAAACGCCCTATCCAAAAAACGTTCATTCCAAGAATGAAGGAGTACCTCAGAAAGCGAATAAGAGCGAAGTTGAGACACCCCCGCTACAAACACGACTTGTACAAATCCTACTGCGACGCTAATCCCGGAGTTTGCCCTTTCCACCATTCAATGTATAATGCTACACTATTCTTGATAGATGTTCAGCCGTACGAAGCAGAATACACGTAAGTTAGGTCATATCTCTTTGCAAACCAGAGAATATTAAGCAAAAAATATACATCATGTAGCTTAATTAATGTTTCAATTTTTCGGGAGGGAATATGCATTTGAGCATTTCTTTCTGTGAATGCGCATGATTGATGATATATATGATTTTCTGATTTAAATAAATAAAATAGAACATTGTGTTTACCATTGTACGTTTTACTGGCGACGTGTACATATTTTCAATGTTGAATTAGAAATTATGGTTGTTTCAAAGATCATAGTAATTGATATCCAACGCCAGTCTTGCTTGAATAAAATACCGGTCCAATGGATCCATTGTCATGAAGCTGTCCACGTGATCAACGTCGTTCAAGGCTGGGCATTCGTGTGATTCGATGTCGCTGTTGTATCCACCAGCGTTGTTGTTCAGGTACCTGACTCCATACCAGGTGATCAGGACTAAGGCGAAGAGCGCCGTAAAAATGGATACTGACGTCATATTGACTATCCAGCAACTGATGATCATTGCCCCGAAGAAGTACATCAAAATTTTTGCTAGGTTGTTCAAGGTCAGGTGCATGACTCTGGAAAGAAATGAACATATTACAGGTTTAAGGAAAATAAGAAATCTATCATGAATAATGAGATGAGTATGAAGTATTATATACTTGTACACGCCGATTACCTGACGTCCGTGTGTGAATATTTTTATCGACAAGTGAATCAAAGAGTTGCCTTATGATTTGAAATCCCTTCGCTAGTGTAGTTTGTCGCCTTATGCCGTCCAAATATGACAAACGTGGCTCTAAACTGTCAGGAGACGTAGACCAATAACAAGGTGTATACTATTTTAATACAAAAGCCTAAAAAAATTGAAATTCATTGACAAGCGAAACAATCTTTTTCTAGGTATTGCATACGCTAATTCCTGTTGCACTTTTTAGGTCATTCAAATTTCGCAGGAAAATATTGGATATCAGAATTTTGGCGATTCACATTTTACAGATTGCCACATATAAGAAACATCCGATGCTGACAAAGAATGAAGTACTTCAAAAATTCTGAAACCAGTTGACATTTTTCCAAATCCTATTTAGACACAAGTCTGTGTAAACCATTCTGGCATCGGCGTGCTTCATTTCATCGATGAATGGCATTAATGTCTATGTGTATAGTAATAGATTTTTGTTAAAATTTTAAACAAATATTTATTGGGTATTCGTCTTCACTTGCAAATATTTGAACAAATAAAGATGTAGTAAGTTTCGTCTCCACTCTATTTATATTTTTATATATTTACTCCATATACATACATAAATAGTATAAATACTCTACAATGTAACAACATTAATTAGTACGTCATTGATGTCACATATAACAGCAGGAGATATTCAACTCATTCCATTATTTCTAAAGCAAATATTAAGCCAGCAAACAAGAATAGTACCAGAAGGAAGTCAGCACAAAGCAGTTTGTGGGGGGGGGTAAAAGTGTCCATGCAAATTTAAAAGTCATGGACTTGTATAGAAATAGGAAATTAATCTAACATTTCAGCCCTTGTAAGAGCGTGAACGGTAAACTAATAAATGCAACATTTGCATGCCATGTTGGAATCTTATGAATTGTTAGCAACCCAACAGCACAAGGATATTTATTGCAAACTAAACAGGAATCATAAAATCATACCGATTCTAATTCGTACATACACATTTCAAGTTAATTCCTCTAATTTAATGGCCGTTGTTCTTGAAGCGTATTTTGCACCTTCCTTTTCTGCGAAAGTACTTCGCAAATGTTGACAACTGATTAAAACATTGGAAAGAAGTTAATTTCTATGAATCTTACGAGCGAAAAATGCTATAAGCATAATATCATATTCAGATCTAATGGCAGTCAAGAGATCGTAAAAGACTTATATTCACAAATTTTTTGACAAGGCTAATATCAAATCCTAATTTGCTCCAGTACGAGTGAGCGAGCTCGTTAACAAGGGAGGTATGAAGGGTCGTCGGCTCAGATCACGCTGCAACTTTTGTGGCTTGTTACCATTGGCCAATGATGTTAATGTGCCAATTATGTGTTTGAAATGGTCAATAGAAAGAAAGTCATGGCAATTCAAAATTTCAGAAATTTAGCACATATTGTTTTAATTCTCATTAAAAAAGCATCATAATTCATGACACACAGGCAGGGAGGGATACGTGGATCGTGGAAGTATTTTCGCACGATTTTTTGAACAGATAAGGCTAGGTGTGTTGTGAATTTTCCCATGCTTTTTCATGGGAATTCGAAAAAATTGGTCAAAATTCCAAAGTTTTGAATTATCATAACTTCCTTCTTATTGACCATTGCAAACACAAACTTGACACATTAACTTCTTATGCCTATAGAAACTAGCCATCAAAGCTACAGTGCGATCTTATCTTATCACCTTCCGTACAGTCCTCGTGAGTTGAAGTTTAACTCATATCTCATGTCCAAATTTTATGATCGGTTTCCTCCAGGTAGTCCTTATGGGACGAACGTGTCAAAGGAAATAAACAAAAACTAACTTTGTTGCCACAAATGTCATTATTGTCCCATCGAATAGAAAAGAGACGAAGCTTAAATTGACTAGTGAATGTGATGTCCAAGACCACACCAGAGTAAAAGAAAAATCAAACTTCGGATTAGTAAGCAGTACATCCGTCCTGTCGTTTTGATACCGGTTTTGTCGAAATTGGTGACAAAAAATTCAAGTAGCCTTCGGAAATGGACTAACGTCATCCGGCAGTACTTTTAAAAAATGTCATAAAATTATGTTCCATCTGACTGAATTCAATAATAAATATAAATTCACGCTCCACAATCAAGAGAACTATCAGTTGTTCCAGACACCGCAAGTATAACACTAATTCTCAGTTCTGACAATAATTTACTGTGTTGTAATACATTTTTCAGAGTAATTATTGTCGCGACTTTGAATGTTTGTTGAGAATCGTCTAAAAGGAAAGCATTACCTAATCCTTCATCAGTAAGAGGAACTGTAATCAACTCATCCCTCTTCTAAGTATTTCTTCAAGCCAATTAACACCTTTCGCAGTGTTGATTACACCATAAATAACGCCAATGTTTCTCATGAGTATCATGAGGAAAACGAACACGTTGATGATTAATATGATTCATAACGCATTCGGTATGTTTTCTCCATGAGAATGGCGTCATGACGAAGATATTGCAGGTAAGAACACCATTTTTGGTGCTGAATGAAAATTGTGAAAATTGTAATAGAATTAATTTGCGAAAATTCACAATTTGAAAAGAGCAACTGGTGTGGGAGCAAAATGAGGAAACAGATGTGGATTTCATTTCGATACTTAAATATCAGAAGGTAATTCTGATTCTGAGTAATTCTTTAAGAAAAATGCGGAAGGGGATAACTAATTCTTTAACAAAAATGCAGAAGGGGTTAACTGATTTTTAAAGTTGTGGTGCAGAAGGTGCTTAGTCTTGTCATTGGGGCATATTGAGATGCATATGCCATTTGATTCGCCAGGAAATTCCGATTATTTTGGTACCAAATTCAGAGGATTTTTTTCTCTCGAATAAAACACCTTCTGCACCACAACTTAAAAAATCAGTTAACCCCTTCTGGATTTTTCTTAAAGAATTAGTTAACCCCTTCTGCATTTTTCTTAAAGAATTACTTAACACCTTCTGATATTAGAGGATCGATTTGGAGGATTCACTTGAGTGAAGACGAACGCGACTCACCATGGCCTAGTTAGTAAGTTAGCTAGTCATAAGTTAATGAGTCATGTTGTAACCTTGATCAGATCGGTCATCTGATCATGACAGTCGGTCGATAATCTGTGGCAGAGAATAATGATAATGAATTGGTGATTTCATGGCGCAGCTGCGTTCCCACTAACAGAAATGCATGTAAGAATGATGTCGAAATACATTACCGAGTGACCACGCCAGTATATCACACTACTCAACATTACTGAAATAATAGCAAAAGAATTTAAAAAATCAGCTTCCACCGTCACGTCATTCTCTAATCCCAACCCAAACAGTCGAATATGCTGGAAAAAAGTAGTCCAGAAGCCATTGCCATTCGCCTTTCTATAAAAGTGACCAATGTTTTGCTCAATATAAACAAGTCGATTATTGACAACTTTTCACCCAACAGTCGTGTCAAGATATCTGTAGAAGACATATCAAATTACATAAGTAGCTGCAGTTGTTAAATAGCCTAAATATAGCACTCTCGATGGGATTGCTCGGAAATTGTTTATATTTTTACATAAATTTATGGTCTGATCTTCTTTTCGTAGAAATGAGTTCATATCATGTTATACATTTACAAGTACTTTGAACTGCTGCCTCAGATTCAGATTATGAACCTGAAGAGAGATTTGCAGAGAGTTAGAAGGGAACCATTAATTTTTATGTTTTCAATAAACAATCTCTTCCGGCGACAAATCTTTGTCTTTGTACATACATGTGGTTTCAACCAAAAAGTATAAAGTATAATATTATTACTCATTGGTTTAAACATTCGTTTGCAGGATGCGACTTCTCTATCATTCAAGCGTAGCTCCTCAAACCTTTCACAAGTTCTACCGTTCACAAGACCTTCGGTTAGAATTTCATCCTGAACTTGTCAAGATTTAAAAAAATCCATTTCTCGGAATAAATATTTGTTCGCTCCAGATACGTATTTGCAGCGAAAATATTTAGGTCCGAAATCTTGTTCGCTGCAGATAAATATCTACCGCGAAAATATACTTACTTAGATTTTGGGTCCGAAATATCCATATCCATTATGGCGATTATGAATTCCCGTTATATGAATTAAGAATACGAATGTTCGTAATTCAATATTCATTAGTCGTTTTTTTTCTTTTTTAATATGATTAAGATTTTAATCGTTAATTTTCTGCTGACATGTCTTGTTTTAGAAAATGTCGTGGAAGAGGACTACTGACGCCGCTGGCTCCGCTTTTGGCGCCGGAATTGCGAGTGCAACCCAGGAGGCTCTTCGCGAGAAGCGAGAGCACAACAAGAGGGGGATCGCCAAGGCAGAGATGATGAGGAACAGAGACGCCGCAGAGAAAAGAGGAAACGAAGAGAAGTCGAGCGGAAAGGGATAGAGCAGCATGCTACCAATGCGTACATCCGTGATCCTACTGATCCTATGAAAGATGGAAATATTATAATGGAGTGTACTTGCTAATACCTGTGCAAGTAGAAAGGTAGTCAGGAAGGTGTTCTAGTGACACACTTTGCTGGATGGGTTTTCTGCATATATTGATTGGGATCCACTCTTCTTGTGTGAAATATTCATTCGTTGTTTGGATTATTGATGATTATTAATGATTTTTAGTTCAAGGTGAAGGTTGGAGATTAAGTTGAGTTGAGTGTTGAGAGGAGCTTGAAAGTTCGAGATTGAGTTTTGAAATTGAATTGAAAAAGTTTAATTGTTGCGATATCAAAAATACGTACAATTGTAGTGTAGGTTAAGTGTTAAAGCTGAATATGTGCGAAAGTTTAAATTTGAGTTTTAGTATGAGTAGTTTCCCATCAAGTATTGTAGTTTGTTGTGTGTTTACAAGAATGTACATTTTTAGTGTCGGTGGTCGTGATGACCCTGGTAGGAGGAATTTATCCTCCTCTGTTATTGTTATGTCACCAGGTTGGGGGTTAGTTTCCTAATTTCGTATGATTTGTGGCCTATTAATGAGAAGGCCGATGACCTTTTAGACTACGTTTGCTGGGATGAAGGTCTGAATGAATTCTAAAATCATTTTTGCGAAATCTTTGAATTTATAGATCATGATGATAATGATAATTATGATAATGATGGTGATGGCGATGGTTCCGAAGGGAATGTACAATGCTGTAGTGACGTGTATGGGGATCGAAGGGACAATTTGAGATCTCCAGAGATTGAGAATGGGCAAATTTTCTTGCCATCGTGGGTTGATGATCTGTGTCATGTTGAAGAAGGAGTGCTTTTTTATGACAGTGTGTTCTGTAGCTGTGGACCATTGTACGATGGTAGTATGAGTCAGTTGAAAGTCGTCTGAGTTGTCCCTGCTGGGAAAGTCTGGGCGATGTATAATATCGTGATTCTTGAGTACGCAGTGGCATTGCAGATATACATGTGCGAAGCCGTTGTGAGTTGTCCAGTTTATCTTCTTGGAGCCCTCTTCGCAGCTTACTTCCAAGCTTGTCGTTGAGTCAAGATTTCCCAATTTGTTTGACGATAGTGGAATTATTAGTGGTTTCTTAAGGTTATGATTTGAACATTCAAATGAGCACCATTTTTTGAGGGTACTAAGCGTGCTGCTTCCGAGTAGCGCTTCTTTTAAACATTCTAGTTCGTGAAAAATTCCTTTTGCGAATCTCGTAACATGACAAAAATCTGAACTTGGGTCTTGTGAATTTGAAAATGTGAATTTACCTCTCCACACTTTCATTTACACACAAAAAACTGAACGATTTTCAAGAAAAGTACACACATTTTGACGAAATTTCATAAAAATAATAGATTTTCAAGCAATATTTTAACGATACAGTGTACTTACCTGCAAGCCAAGCAAGTCAACTTGTCATTACAGTTGTTAGAACTCGAAAAAACATTTTAATTTACACACAAAGCTTTTTGACACATTTTTATTGATTTTTTACAAAAATCTTTCAAGTATTTTTATAGTAACTCCGTCAAAAGTACTTGTACACGTACTCAGAAGTATGACAAACAAATTAGAATTAAAGTATACACACAATTGAACTCGTAAAGTAAAAAATTTCGCGACTTTTCATTAAAAAATCACGAAGTGTCAACTCGAGTTGACATATACTCAACACGCTAAATAAGGTTTGCATAGTAAGCACCTCACAAACTCTGGAACGAATCAAGCAAAGCAAGAGAATCGCCTTTACTTTTTTCCCCATACATAAAAAATCCTCCTCCAACCATGGACAAATAACGAATTCTTAGAGTGCAGCAGATGAAGAAAATTGAAGAAAATATTTTACATACAGATTAAATGCAGCCCACCAACTACAGCAACAAAATTTAATCTATTTCAATTTCATGTGGAGTTTACCCGGGATCGTTGCGCTAACTTTTGGGGCAGATCCTTAGCGCTGTCACTCGGGCGCATTCGCCGGCTTCTGCAGGGCCAGCAGAAGTCAGCTCTGTTCGGTGGGGATAGTTTAAGTAGGCGTAATCTCGTGCATGTCTGGTTTGATTTGATTAATTATAAATTAACTTTTGTTTAGCCCTTCGTAACTGTACATACGAAACTGAGGACGTATTAGCAGATCGCTTTAGAAGCATGCGCGCTTCTAAAGAACTTGAAAATTGCAATTCTGAACCTTAATAATACAGCCTAATGACTTGATATTTGTAATCAGCGTTAAAAATTAGCCCAGAATTCATATTAAGAATATTTGACTCCATCACTCTACGGGGATATGTTCCCGCGTTAGTCGTACGAAATACCCCGTACATTCGATTTAGGTACTTAACTTCGTGACAAATAGCAATTAAAATTTAATTATAACTATCAAGTTAATTGATTATTTGGTGTTCAATCTCAGAAATCAGGACAAAGGAAACACTACATAGTAAAATAAATAGATTTCTATTCGCTTACTATTACCCCAGTTTATGCCAGCGTAATAAAGAACAAGGGTCTCGTCAAAGCTGTAAAAAATGAAACGATTCCGCTTCTCCGAGTAAATATCTTTTCCATTTACGATGGAAATTATTATTCCTATTCAAATTAGTACTTAAGCTAACCGATTAAAATTGTTCACAATTGGTTCAAATTGGGAAACGACTTAATCCTGTATGAATTATGAATCACCTCTAAATGTTGAAAAGTGTAATTCCGAAGTTTCTAAACAATGTGTTCGTGTGGGTCTTCTATCAATAAATGGAATTCTGTTCTGTTTATAGTGTTTATAGCAGTCACTTTTAGTCAATGGCTGATGCTGTTTATAACACTTGAATAAAACCGAATTCGAATTTTTGAATTTATCATCTCAAGCAGTCAATCAATATCACTTAGACAATTCAAGTATATCAAATTATGTAATTACTATCGTCCCTCGTTCATGTGTATACAATCCAAATACAACAACTCCCAGATCCAGACCGACACGTATCAAAGCCGCACCAAACCCACGACCGTCGTGGCGAACCTAGGATTTTATTCCACTAGGGCTAATTTTGAATGTTAAATTTTTGCGAATGTTGTTGTACGTATATATGAAAACAGCTCAAATCACTCAATTTCAATTCAAATTTTCTGGGCATCGTGGGGACATCTTCATTCAACATTTTGTGAAAAACGGGGAAGAATCTTTCGCAGGCGCGTGCGCAAATTTGTAGCTCATTTTCGCAAACACCGGAATTTTAAAGCAATTTTTGACATTTCAAGTTTTTTGTTTTCTTGTGTTCGTTTCTTTTTGCGATTTGTAGCGATTTTTTTCGAAGTCCGGGATTTCCATGAAAAACCGTGATTTTTGAGCGATTATTTATTCACGTGCGAGGTCCATTTGCAAGATTCTTGACCCCCGGTGAAAAATAATGAAAATTAGAATATGCTGTCATACCAACTACCAACAACACAGGAACTGGAGGTAGCCAGATCATCATTTATGTTTTTACTCGTTTCGGTTGGAGTCACACTTGCAGCAACTTGTCTGCTAAAATAAGTGGTTAATAACGCCTGGTTTGACATTTTATGTGAACAATGCTAGAATTAACTAAGCAAGTTCTTGGAAGTTGAGGATTAAAAATTTGAATTTCTGTTTTAGTATCTCTAAACATTCAAGATATTTGTTGAAACACCCTATCATATTTGTAATCATATCGCAAATCTCAATTGTTCTGAACAAAACTGTGTTGAAAATGCATGTAAACATCAACAAAGGAGAATCTTGGCTTGATCGCGGCTTCCTTATCATGAAAATCTACATTTACCCCGGAACGCTGACCATATATCACCCCAAACTCTATCTGCTTCATTCTGTCAAAGCGAGAAGTTTCTCTGGGCTATGCTTAGTATGTTTAAAATTCGGAATATATGCTAATTTTCATACTTAACTGGCGTATGAAACAGAAAAAGAATTGATACCCAAATTTCGTTGAAAGAAATATATTCTGGAGTATTTAGAATGACTTCATATTTTTCTTTCCAAAAATTTAGGTAGGGCTGAAGCCCTATTAGCCCTATGCTAGGTTCGCCTCTGGGGCGCCGGCCACGAGCTACGATAATTTTGATATTCATGCCGTTATTTAACCGGAAATAGATAAATGAATCCACACAACTATGCACAAATGCAAAACGAGCGGTTAAGACATCACCGCATGCCGCACCATATCCTCACAACTACATAACTTCTAACGACTAATATCTACGAGAATATTAAATATGGGAAATGTCCAAGAAACAGACAATGTTCAATCGGGACCGTACGGAAGGAATCAACACTAGCTCAAGGAAATTTACGTCGACGCATCACCAACAGAGAGTATTTTATTCACTCAGATAAATATGAATAAAAACTATCGTTCGCACTGACACAAAACTACCAGGCCAAAATTTAATTGAATAAATACTACTAACTACTCGTAAGTAGTATTTCTTCATTGCCACAATTAATTGTTGGAGGTTTTAACTTTACGGACGGAACTGGTATACCTTTGTACGGTTCCCGGGTTGTTGTCCACTTATTGTTAATTAGATGAGTTTTTCGAGAGTGGGTGCTTCATTTTGTTAGCTTAGGCCAGACATGCTAGTGATGGTTGTGTGCGTGTGTGGGGGGCGCAAAATAACTTTGTTACAAAATGTTATTATGCAATGAATGATGGTGTGGTAGGTGGAAAGCTAATCGTAAGTCACAAACATTTCAGTATTGACAGTTCCACTCTACCTGCGTGCGCAGATAACCGTAGCAACAACATTACAGAAGAAAGTTCAGGAAGATTTCAAGCAGACAGCCAACAACTAACCTTAACTCCTCCTTCAACACGTCTGCGAAAGAGTCAGCAACGGCAACTATGCTCACATTAAGATTTTCAGATTAACATTAGCGAAAGCAGCTACAATTGCATTAGATTTAAAAACGCTTTATTTTTACGACTCATGCAGATGTGCACATATATTTATTACATCTCGCTTACTTATAGCAACATTATCTTCAGAATAACTTTGTGAGTTGAAAATATCTCGCTGTGATCTGGTTAATTGCTGCACTACACTAAACTTCTAAAAATATTCTTTCATTATTGTAAAGTTTGATATTTCATATCGCATTTCATGATTGCAACCTGTATTATCGAAGAACATGTGAAATAAAATATGGAAGACTAAAAATTCACTGTTTCAGAAAAAAATAATGTTTCATATTAGCACAGCTTTAGAACTAAAAGACGAAGAAAGAAGAAAGAGGAAGGAGTCCAGTTTAGAGAAAAGCACGTGCAGCTTCAAACTCCGTTTTCGGATTTGGAGTGCAGTTCCTGAAGCTGTATGTAATGAAGGTACAATCAAGTTAAAGCTTCAAATCAACTACACACATAAAAATGCTAGTCTTCAAGCCTTTGCAAGACCACTTACCTCCGCCTCTGAATCCGCAGAGTCTGCATCCGATGGGACAGGAGAGGCAGCACGAGAAGATTGGGGTGACGGTGGCTCGGAAATTGGTCTTGGATATGCCATTCGCCCAGCACCTCCGCTTTCCTCATCTTCGATATCTGAGTACACAACTTTCAGGGCGCGCATTCTTGATTGTCGATAGTACTAAATAGGAAATTGAAAATATATGTTGCTCACTT
>JAQFZW010002430.1:0-17493 GCA_034687055.1 Heteromurus nitidus | reverse complement strand
CGTTTTTGCAACTCAATTGAATATAGGAAGCTAATTGTTTTTTCCGAAGATTGAATACTTTTTGATTATATCCACCAATTTAGCAACCTTCTGCCTGAATACGCAAGCAATGATATCATGTCTGTTTGTAATCGGCCATACTTCCCCATAACTTCTGTCCAATTATGATTACAGATGAATGTGATAAAGACATCCGGAGTTCCATCTATATAGAAGATAACCATACCATGGCCGTCAAAGGCAACAAAAATTCAAAACCCAATATCTTCAAAACGCGTTGACCGATTCAGCTGAAATTTTGTACACGCGTTTGTGGCGAGTGGTGTAAGGTGTATGCCAAGTTTCTTGTGAACTGTTCAAAGTATGCAGAAATTGTCATTTGGTAGTGGGGGTTTTTGGCCGAATCTTAGACATGAAAATTTTGTTTCGAAAAGTAGCCTATAACCTCCGCCTTGTCGATTTACATATGTGTGCCAAATTTGGTGTTAATCCGATAAGAGGTACGGAAATGCATAAATAACAGACAGACATACAGACATACAGAAGGAAAATGCCTTTTATATATATAGATATAACAGCTATCACCACAACCTTTGAATTTCAAAGTAAGCATTCCTTTTGGCTTTCAGCAAGGAATATTTGAGATATATCTATAACCTTTCGCTTGTGATAATGCGGAAGTATAACCACAAATAAAATAAATAATCTACCGAATGGAGTATTGAACATAATGTCGCATATATATCACTCAGTCATTTGCCTGCAGTGGGAATCTGTTTTAGCTTTGTAATATACTAATTTTGTCCTTTGAGGGAGACTAGCATTTTACTATTTTTTACAAAATCTTATATTCACAAACTATTGAAACTAACAAACGGGCGGAGAACATGTTAAATTCCATAAGTTTCCAAATACTTCAAATTACTTCTTCTCTAACAAGCATCTTCCCTAGCACACTCCTTCGTTGGGATCCCTCGTCTCAAAGCTATTTCGTTACGAAAAAGTCTCGAACGAGGACCATTTTGACGATTGGACTGATTATTTTAAATACGCTTTTTATTATTGGCCAGTTGATGCGCTCCTTCCTAAAGAAATACAATCTAACTTTTGATCAACAAGTAGTCCTTTATATAACAACTTTATTTGAAGGAAATATCTTGCTATACCTTTCCACTATTAACATTTGCAGTGAACAACTAGCCGAGGTCGCAAATAAGTTAATACGTTTCTCGCTCCTCTTTCAAAGTAAGACGGAGTCAATTAATGTTCTGGATTTTATACATGAAACGTGTATTTACAATGGTTTTTTTCTTATTTTCAGAAAAGTACGTTTCAACTTCGATGAAGAGATATCAATATTATTGGAATATCCAAATGCTTTTCAATTTATCCTTAATAATTTGGATTCCATTACTCTTAACCGGTTACTTTGCATGTAGCCCGGATTCGATTATTTTCCCAGTGTACCTGCTTCATGAAAACTATGTTCACAAAAAGTTGGTTACGATTGTTTACGGAGTTGTTTGGCTCTACATCAGCTGTTCCGTTTCGATTGCATTTGTAAACCTCGCTCATATCATCGTCGCATACCTTTTTGTCTTTGGCTGGATCCTTGCAAATAATTTTAGAGTTGGTCGGCCCGAACAGTCATACAAAACGAGGAAAGCGTTGAGAAATCCTAACACGCTTCGATTATTTTACCGTTCCATTCAAGTTCTGCATCTAACATTTAATGAATGTTTGGGATGGGTCATAATCCCTGGACAAACGCTGGCGCTCCAGACCATACTATACTGTAATTTTAATTTGCTGAGGTATTCCAACATTTTGGGAGGTGTAGTTAGATATTTGCTTCTTTATTGTGACATCTGCAATATATTTTACTGGTTCATGGGGCTAATGATGTGTGGTAAGCTAGTGGGATTTACGGAGAGGACGATTTTGTCTTGGAGACGATTCGGTTGGAAGGGACTCGACGTCAGAAAGAGAAATGAAATGTGGAAATTTTCCAAGTCGACTAGGCCTTCTTACGCAGGCTGGAATGGGTATAAGGTACGACGTCTGAGTTGTCTCAAGTTTTTTACAAACATTGGAAAAGGGACATTCAGGGCGGTACTAACTTTAGGATTTTAGCTTAACTTTTTGGGTGGATATATATGACGTCTAATATGACGGTTATACTCAATTTATTCATAAATTCCATATAAATCATTTATGGATTTAGCTCACAATCAGAGCCCAGTCTCATATTCCAAACGAACGAATAAACACTGTTGAACACTTTAAGTCCGATTTGCATATTCTGATGTCAATTCAGGTATGGAGGACTGGAATCACGGAGCCGACTAGTATTGGAAATGTATACAAAAATATTTTGAGACCATGAATATAAGCATGGGAGTGCACCTTTAAACTTGTATGTCCCTTTCTGCCAGTTACGATTCAGACATACATTGCATGAGAGCGAAGATGTTTATGGTGATGAAGAAAGATAAAAAATCGGGAAGCAATTTACAACAGGATGCAAAGATAATGAATCTATCGTTGAAACCCATCGCCTATCTTTTGATGTAATTGTTTAATAGAATGTCCACTTGCTAAGATATACTCGTATGTCGTAAGACAAATAGGTTAGTATGGACTTCAGGTTTTACTTTTTAAGTACACGCACACATTTTAAGTGGATAGAATTTTCATTTGTATATTAATGAATAAGATTAATTTCCTGTTGGCGATGATTTAAAAAATTATTTGCTATTCGTCGGGACAGCAACCTAACACAAACTCGCCTGTGCCACAATCTGTTGTACTCGTAACTCCAATCGAAGTAAATCCTTTTTCGTCAAGTACCATTTTATATTACTTCTGAAGTAAAGTTGAACACGACCAAGTTAAAATGTATTATCTTCATTTCAGATTTATCCTTTTCAGTCAGGTCTTAGTTTTTTCAGTTATTAGTAAATTTCCCGACTTGGCGGTTTATGCAAACGACATGAAGAAAGTCTTTGAGGCAACACTTTGTAAAAATCCTCAAAACTACCTCATCATATCTCATTCATTTAATTTATTCCAAATATTTGAATCTAAAGAAAAAATTCGATTTATGCAGTTCAGCAAGGATTACAATAAGTCCCTTGATTTAACCACCTCGCCCTTCCAACATACTCAGCCTTACACAATTATTTTCACACAGTTCGAAACATTATTAATTGAAACTGACCATCACACTTCTCCACTAAACGTATTCAAATATTTTCTGAAATTTCCCTCGACCCTCCTCATTGTTACTTCGACAACCAAAGACGTGTTCTTTGCACCAATTCCTCAATCGATTCTAAACGTTCCGACGGCAAAAATACAGTGGCACATCGATCGCACATCTCAGAATCTGTTTGTACGGCTCATGCTCAGCACTAAAACCGAGTTCCTCACCATTTCTCAAATTACCACAATTTTACTCAATCCCGTTCAATTTCACAAATTGTTGTTTTCGAATTCGAACGGAAGATTCATTCCGTCGTTGATCCACAGCTACAACTACATGTACTACCCTCAGTTCACCATTCACAATCGGCATTTCCGGTGTGAAACCGCCATCGAGTTGAACGCTGTTGAGCGAGGCTTCTGCATAATGGACGTCATGTTGGCCATATATCTATCAAAAGCTCACAACTTCACAACACTCATCTACAACCACTCCAATAAAACGGAGCTGGCCATGGTTGACATTACGTCGGCGACAAAAGAACACGTGTATTCGAGGGCATACATTGACGAAATCCTCGGAAATAAAGAATTTAGCAAGGTGGAGTTTATGGAGATTCGCTATCGAGTTCCGATTTATTGTGAAAGTTTGTCTAAAGAGGACTCCCCTTTCCCTAACTTCGTTCAGTGGACAATTCCATTCGCTGTGGATATGTGGTGGGCATTTCTATTCTCAATTTTAGTCGGCGTGCTGCTTATTTCGAAGAGATCCCATTTTGGCAGTTTACTTCAGGATGGAATTCTAGTGTTTGCTCCTTTTACAAGACAGAGTTATTCAGAAAACTTGTTCAGGAGGAGGAGGTTTATAATTGTTGTGGCCCTTGTTGGAATGGTGTTTTCCACAGTTTACGAAAATTCAGTTCTCAGCATTATTGCAGTGCACAAAATACCATCTGGATATAAATCCGTTAAGGATCTGATCGAGAATGGGTACAAGATTGTTTGGTTCACGTTGTTGTACAATGTTGATTACGTGGTGCTGTACAAAGTGGATTTTGAAATTTTGGGTCTGTCCAAGTATTTGAATGGGAGTTTTGTTGAAATGTCCGAGCTGCCATCCCTCAACGTTTTGTCCGAGTCATTGAGATACGCAAATGGGCAAAAACATGCATTTTTAGTCTCTGATAAATTAGCGGGGCTCGTGCAACAGTTGGTTGTTTCATACATCAAAATCAGAGATGGAAATGATGCATACTGTCACATCATCCATCAAGCTTTCAACGGGCAGGCGTACTTTTGGCAACTAAAGGCTGTGAACTGGGCGTGGCTGAAGGTGAGCTTGACTCGAATGAGGGAGTTTGGGCTGGATGAGCACTGGGAGAGGATGTCAATATTTGCATCGTATTTCTACAACAAAGTGAAACCTTTTGGAGAGGAGCAGGCCTCGCTAACGGATGAAGATGTGATTGAATTCGGGAAAATTAGTGGGGTTTTGGTAATCTATGGAGGTTTATGTTGCATGGGAAGTTTTTTGTTGGTGCTAGAACTAATTAGTGATATTTTTAAATTGTCGATTTGCCTCCAGATTCATACATATTTTGGAGTTAATAACGGACAATTTTCTTTACGAAAGTATACTATTTTTAGTTTCGCGCAATTTGATTGAACCTTTCGGAGAATTGAATTAAAGTTTCTTCCAACTTGATTAAAAATTAACTACTGATTGACTGAAAGATTATAGGTAACTCATAATCTTAAATCTTGATAATATGTGATATAATATGTATCTGTGAAAATGGTGAAAGGTATCAATTTATTTTCCCCTTTTAATAAAACCACTCCCTTTTCTGATTCAAACTCCATCAAAAGTTTGAAATAATAAATAACACAGCCATGATGAATGAAGGTTTGAATAAACACTTCTTTCCTAAATTTCAATATATGCATACACCCAGAGCAGGATGGCTTGAGGACACATTGTCATTTTGACGGTAAGTGACGTTTTAATATATGCACGACCTATATTTGAGAACAGAAATTAAAATACAGCCTCAGTTCACATTGACAACTTAGCACAAAATGTCGATAACTAGCGAGTACAGAAAATCCGTGGAAATTTATTCGCTTTTCGGGGGGACTGCGTTCAACTTCAGCGACTCCCCGACTGAACCTTATTCTCTCGTCTCCGTGAATACGAAACACAGGAGCAGCGCCATTGCACAATTACTTCTGTTTGTCGTTTTACTCTTGCTCCAGCTCGTTAGACTTCTCCTTTTCACAGAATGTTTACCCACGAAGCTTCAAATAATTCTCACTGGCGTCTTGTATGGCTTCGTCATCTGGGACTGTTGGAAGCTACTCACCATCTCAGAAGTTAAATGTGCAGGGTTCAATGGACTTGTTAAGGCGGAAATTAAATATGGTTAATCCTTTTTATCTTATTTTTAACGCCTTACTCTTAGCTTGAAAACTTTTGAAGACTGAATTCAAATTGATTTCTTTTCTGCGCAGGAGTTAGGGTGAATTCTACACAAATCGCGGTTGCAAAGTTCGTCATCCGAATCACAACCTTGGTCGTTCAAACATCCCCCCTTTTATTCGGGATTGTGGGGGCGCTTCAATTCCAGAGTCCATTTAGTCCCTACTTTTTGCTGGAATGGATGAACCTTCTGCACCCGATTTTCATTGTTCCACTGAAATGTTTAACTGTGATCCTCGTTTGGATATTATTGACTCGGACTGGATTCAGGATGTTGACTGAAATGATTTTGGGCGCGTTGTCCATTCAGTCATTGCTCAGGCGGGTTGACAAGTTGGAGCCTTGTTTCCTCCGGGAGATCCAACTCCTCGCAAACATGTACAACGAGACAACCAAGGGAAATCTGGTTGCCTTCCTTTGCCTCCTGGCCACAGGACAAATCGCAAGTTTCTACTTGGGAGTGAAGTTTCTCGGCGGATATATTCCGGGAATGCCAACATTTCTACTCTGTGGCTGTTTCGTATTGTTGGAACAGGGGCTGATTGCGACTTTGACTCTTTACGGTATTGCGGCTGGAGTAATTGTGGAGTCCAGAAAGGTACACAGAAGGATGAAACGCAATTTGATATTCACTACCAAAAGACAAAGAAAACTGCTCCAGATATTTGTGCGCTCTTGTCGGATAGTTCGTGTCGAGTTTGGAACCATGAATTATGTGGACAGGATGACTCCTCTTGTTTTTGAAGAGTTTTGTTTGCGTCGGATGATTGACCTTATTCTGGTCAAATGAAACATATCATCAAGGAAATATAATATGCGTATAGTTGCGAACTCATACTGTCAAATTTAATTCATATTCATAATTTATAGTCAAGGACAGAAATATGCTGAACCCCGGCTATAATAATTAATTTTGCAAAAATATGAATTTCGTCAGAAACTGAAATGGCTCGCCAACTATGTTCCACGAACTTGAACGTGGTAGGCCATGTGGCATTGTCTCAAACAACGATAAATCATGCTTTAATGTTCACTTTCAGTACAAAAAAAATTAGATTCCATAATTTTCCTGAACTTGTTTTTCTGAATTTCTTCTGAAGTTGTAGTTATTCTTTTCAAACATGAATTTTTTAAGTAAAACATTATCACTTCTCTGCTTTGAGATGGTATTTTTACAATTAAAATTTTCGCAAGTTTTGTCTAAGCCCATTAACGATCCCAACTACGACAACAGCCATAATCCTGGAGGAAGTCAAGCTGAACCAGAAAACCCCAACTCTGGTTCTGAAGAAGAACTTCAATCCACAACTTCCGCTCCAATGTTCATTGTTGTCGACGTTGAGAATTTTTCTGAAGCCGGCTACCTCACCAGATTGGACATTGAGACAAAGTGTGATTTGGCAGAAAAGCGTTGTTGGGCGAGTGATATGGTCATTCCAACATGTGGAAATGATGGAAGAACATATCTAAACCCGGGAGTGATGTTGTGTGCCCAAAATTGCGACAATAATTTGGAAATGGAGAAACATGGACCGTGTGCTGGAGATCCTCCCCCGCCAACGAAACCCACGACGACGAGAAAGGTCTACTTGGAAATGACAACAAAGGCACCTCACACCTCATCGCCAAGAAGATTGCGGACTGTGGGAATACTTCAGGAGTAAGTTTACTTATTTATTTTAAAATTTCCCAAAATTCTAAGTTAAAAATGTAAACGATTTTAATGTCTTATGTTTTTGTTAGAATTGCGATAAGTTTGGGCCTACATGTTCATGACGACGGGGGAATTTATTTGGCAGATGACGAAAAGTATCCCTCATGGTGGAATTTGTGAGGAGGAAAATAATATATTTTTTGAAAAAAATAAAAAAATAAACTTATTTTAGAAAAGTTTGAAACGAATTTCAAATGGAATATGGAGTTTACTTTTAAATTGATTGTTTGGTTCGTGGCGGTCAGAATCCTAAAGTAAGTACTGTTCTAAAAGTACCTTTTCCTATGTTCCTAATAAACTTGAGACAGCTCAACTCTCCAACCTTGTATCCAATCCAACCAACATAATTAGGTCTGCATGATTTGGCAAATTGCCTCATTTCCTTCCTTTTCTTAATGCTCAACTCCTTCCACGGCGACCTCTTCCAAGAAACAATGCTTCTCTCCGAATATTTGAGCAGCTTGCCGACCACCAACAACCCAACAAACCAGTAGAAGCTTAAATTAATATCAAGAGAATAGAGCAGAAACTTGACAGTCCCACTCAAATGGATGGAGTGCCTCAGCAGATTAAAGTTGCAGTAGAGGACTATCTGCATCGCTAATATTTGTCCAGGGATCGTGGCCCAGCCGATGCACTCGACAAATTGTAAATGCAGAATTTGCAGTGAGCGATACATCAAGATTAATGTCCCTGGAGTTCGTACAGACTTCCGAGTTTTGTATGAGTTTCCAGGGCGACCAATCACAAAATTTCTGCGAAGACAACAACCGAAGACGGCTGCGAATGCGGCTAAAATATGTGTTAAATTGACAAATATCGCAGCAATACAACAGCAAACGTAGACTAGCACTATTCCGTAAAGGAATATGATGACACGTTTCCAGCACGAGTTTCCAGTAATGAGGCGCACTGGAAAGATGGCAGATTCTGGAGAGTAAAAGTAGTAGGCGGGAAGGCAGGTGGCAATCAATATGCCCCCTAAAACATTGAGAAGCATATCCCAGAGGCGGCAAAGTTTCCGCGTCGAATCTGGTAATATGAAATTTTCTAGGGAGAAACCAACAAATTCAAATTTCAATATTTAAAATTCCCGCTAAAATAATATTTTTAATGATTCAACTTACTTTGAAAGAAGAGTGAAAATTGTATGATCTTGTTTGACACGGTGGCCAGTTGAGCATTGTAGCCATTGATCATGAAGAGATACAAAATTGCATACAATTCTGAGAGTGTGATCCCGTAAAGAACTATTTTTTGATCCAAAGTCATTTCGAAGTTTTTGGCCAAAACGGTGTAAATAGATTGGCAAATTGCAAACATGGCGTGGGAAATTACAAGGACGCCAGTCACCACCATTTTTGAGTAGCAACTCTCGTCCAAGAAGTAGATTTGTGAGGTGGAATCCCATCGAAGTGTTGTGCTCGGGAAAATACTTGTGAAGTAAGAGGTGAAATGAAGTATTTGGAAATTTGTCGGGCTAAACATTCTTTCGAGCGAAAACTTTTTGAATTTTTGAAATTCAGAAATTTTTCACAAAATAATTTAGTGTTTATTGTTGGCCGAAAAAATTGTCCCTTTCGATATGATGATAGAGTGATAAGTAATGTAGAGTCACAAGTCACCTCGTTCAAAATTCAAGTATTCACGAAATCATAAGCTCCTGCTACGGCCGAATGAAGTATTAAAATTGTAATTTAATGGTTTCTTGTTAATCAGTGAACTCCATGCATGAGAAAGTGATTTTATACCACTCGAGTCGAGCACTCTGGGGGAGCAACGTAAGCATATTATATGGAAGCGTGAAAGAGTTTTTATATTGATGAGAAAATGGGGATAGCAGTTTCAAGAAAATTCAGGCCCATGGTCAGAAGAAGAGAATTCATTATAAGCTTCTGACAGCGACCGTATCAACATATAAGCTTTTAATTAAGAAAACAAGAGAAACTACGTTGGATAAGAATACACTAAGATTGACATTGGGGAAAAGATACAAGTAATAAAAAGTATTAACAATTTTTTTAATTCACCCGTTCTATATATCAACTTTGGGGTATCAGGGAGCAAATTGCAACTTCAACGTTGCAACTTCTCACACACTCATCTCTCTCTGTTCAACTCTGCTCTCCTCACGATAGCATAGCAGCAGCGTTGCAACGTTGCAACGCTTCTTATACACATTCTCCCTTCCCTACCTTCCTCGCATCTCCACTTCACATACATACGCTCCCTTGCTCTCAAGCTCATCCATAACTCATCCATAACTCATCCATAATCCTCTTTCTTCTCTGTCCTTAACACTACCACTGAAGAAGCAACCTAGAACCCCTTTAGAACGGGGTAATAACAACACGCCATATTATGCAACTAAAGGAGTACGCCAGATTTAGGCTTAGCGAGAATTGCATGTGTTTAGCATGGCATGAAATAGAACCCGCTGTCGTCGGGGAAAAATACATTACTGTAAATGGAGCCATATAGAATCTCAAAATGCCCCCTTAATGTTAGCCCCCCTGTCAGCCCACTGATATTAAGAACCGTAAGTTCTATATGCAAATGCATTTCATGTCTGTCTATCTGTCTGTGTACCGTACACGATTTTTCAGGCATACCTATATCTGCAGCATATCTTCAAGAAAAATGGCAAGCATGTTTACATGCATTTATCTTTGGAACCACTCGCCCAAAAAACATGCAACTACTACCAAAAATAGCTAAAAAGTTGCTGACCAATGGTGTGCATCGTCCATTTTTGAAACGAACGGGATGCATTACAAATTGACTAAAAGAAGTGATTTTTGAACTATTTCAAATAACTTGCTAGAAAAACTGCTTCATTCAAACACAATTCTGCTTTCGGAGGCTGTTTCAAGTCGCCCCGTTAGCTGGGCATGCACAAAAAGAATGCAGTGGTTGGTGTGCAAGGGATGAGAACAGGGAGATGGATTGTGGTAACGTGATTGTGTGTGTGAGCATAAAGCTCAAAGAACAGCAAAATTTTATTGTGAGATTGCATGGAACAACTGCTAAAAATGTCAAACATGGTTTCGTCTATAACTACCAGACCGTTGACTTTTTCAAAATCCCTCTCCGCCAAACCGTAGATGGATTATTCTCAAGAATATCCTTAAGAATAATCCACCTACGGTTCTTCCCCAAAATCGCTTAATTGAGTTTTTTCTGGATCCGCCGCTGAATCAGATTGTCATCATCACTCAGGCACTCTATACTTCAGTGTATACTTTGCCCAAAGGCATTGTAATAGTAAAAGGTAAAACATGTTTCATATTGTTTAAATGTTCAATTCGCAAGCTAATGCTAATATATACAAGTTTAATTTAATTTTCGATTTAAAGTATTGATAATTTATATGAAATTCGAGAATTCAATTCCAATGTTCTGAAAACAATTTTTTTTTCAATTATGTAGTTATGCATTCAGTCTCAGATATGTTGCCTCCATAATTCTCCCAGCAAAATCGATAGTCATCCTTCAAAACTGTGAACTGACACTGACGATGAGTGTCGACTTATTCGAGCCGCCGCAATTTTATGACGGCATAACTGCGCTCTGTGTTGGTTGGTTTAAAAAAGGTTTGCTGCTAGCATTTCTTTGGTGTTTGAAACAATGAAATTTTACCTTTTAAATTGTTATTTTAATATTTCGGAACTTATGCTATCGGCAATATATATTATACAACCTCGGTTATGTATTATTTATTTAAAAATAATGTTTTCGACTCCAAATGAAATATTCGAACTTTCAAGAAGTACCTGGAATGAAGATTTTACACTGGGAACCCTACCCGAGCACATGAACTTGCATTATATTATCATATCTGGCTACTATAGTTTCTGACAAACATTATTCGATTGCATAACCAACATGTCAAATATTTGGTCAAACTTGTTTTTAAAAGAAATCACGACTCGTCGTAAGCAGTGGATACATAAAAATGCCGATTGCGCCGCAAGTGAATAATATGCAACGGGTCAATAAATAAAATGGAAGAGAACATTCTTACAACCGCAGTGCTCCACATCAATTTTCTTACGAGTATTCTAGCTAATCCCAACTTTTGATTATGTGAAACGAAAAATGGAAATAAAAGAGGAGACCCGAATTGTCATTGAATCCACGAAGAATTACTCTATGATTGGACCACTTCTCAGACAAGCTTATAGAATTTATGATGCAACGATAGGCCGACTTCCCACCATCTTCATTGACATTCACCTGAGAGGGAACTATGTTCACCTGGAAACACAAAAATTGGATTGGAAGCACTCGCCATGGATACTCACCTGTGTTTTGTACTGGCTCTTCACTGCCATCGGTTGCAAGTACATCATCGTGAAGAAGTGGATGTATCCGGCAGAAATGAGTCATATCAATGTGCTCACCATGGGAATCGTTGTGGTATGTCTCTGCTGGTCATATTTCGTCCTTGCCATTGGAATCGATGTCTTTTCTAACAAGGATAGTATCGCCGGTGGGAACATTCTTCTCAGCAACAACTTCCGCATTGGTACGTGCAAATAATATTTCCCATCCTTTAAGTTCAAAATAGCGAAACTCGATTCCAAATTCCCTTTATTAATTTCCACAACAAAGCTATAAGTTATGAACAAACTTTTTTTTAACAGAGTGACAGTTTATATTATTTTACGAGAAGAAGTGGTCAACTTGCCAGCGACATTTTGACCTTCGACGCAACATTCCGAATTATTTAATGAGGCCAAAATCATCGGAGAGCCTACTTATTGATCGCCTTGATCGTACACGGCACGACTGTGTAGTAATTTTCTTTGCTGTTGAACCTTTAGTACCTTTACCGGTTTAGTACAAAATTAACTTATAAAGTGACATGTACATATACGTTGTGACTTATCGAGATATGGATTCTCTTGACTTTGCTTTAGTTATCATTATTTTGGGTTTTAAGTGGGAATCCCAATTTAACAGTATATTATTCTACATGGAGTAATTAATTATAACATGAGAATTTACAACGAATTCAGTTATCCATGGATGGTCGAAATGTCGATCAAAATCGAAGTGATTGCAAAATGCAATCTAGAACGAGCTTTTACTTTTAATAGTATGGCCAAATGTGTGAATTTTTTGTTCATAACGCCCACACCCAGGCAGATTCGCATTAAGCCATTATTTTATGCTTTAAATTGGAATCTAACAGAATCCTTTTAGGTTTTTACTTTTATTTTATTTTAAAATTTAAAATTTAGTTAGAATTACGCAAGCAAGTAGGCATGACGAGAATGGACCTTGCTTTAGTCTGGTGGCCTACCGGCCGAGAATTTCAAACCTGCGAGTTTATTTTTTATTCAGAGATCGTGCCAAGTACAAAGAAGTGGGACGTTCCCGGTCTAATGATGAACTACCTCGTTGTCGGGATGCTCATCTTTGGAGTCCCCTGTCCAATCATGCTCTGGCTGATTGGAGCAGACCCGTTTTACGTGATCCTAGAGGAATTCTTCCTCACGCAGGCGCATTACAGGAGGATTTCCGGTCTGATTTCCCTCTTGCTCCTAACATTTGGAGCAGTTTTCCTCTTCTTCAAACTGGTGACGGTTGGAATGGTGACGTCAATTGCTTGGACTGTCTCCCTCAAAACACTTTTGAATAGCTTGTTGGAGGAGGGCATGCCTGAGCATGAGCTTTTCCACTACTACTCCTCCATCTCAGTCCTCTTCTCCATCTCGAAAACGTTCATGAGCTCCTTGATATTGACGATGTTTGTGTTTGACCAAATTGTACTCACAGTTTCAGGGTGGATGTGCATCAACTGCTTCGACATTCTTGGCACAACACTTCTCGCTTCAGTGATCGCAGGCTTTCTTGGTGGCCTGGTAATTACGCTCTGCGTTCTCGATATGGCCGCAGATACTCGACTCTGCAGTGAGACAATTGTCTTCGGGAAGAGAAACAAATACTTCGGCTATGACAGGGGGAAGCAGCACAACTACTTCAAAATGATATCGTGGAAATCTCGACAACCACTCCCACCCACTTGTGGCCAACATTTCGATATTAATAAGAGGTCAGTATCCTATTTCGTTGAAATTTTGTCTAGTAACTTGTCCAACGCTGTAATATTATTTAAACCGTAAGCAGATTACGAAATAATTCACTATTGACGTTCTCTCTTGAGCTTGTTTCGATTTCGTTTATTTTGAACAAATAATTAATAGGAAATTAGCTTTCGTTCTAATGTTTTAAGTATGTACTAAATTGAGTTTAAATGCTACTTCTACTAACCCGAAAAAACTAAATATTAATATTACTCCTGCATGTTATTTATAATTCAAAAATTATAATGGTTAAGACATGATTAATTTTAATAAAGTGTTGATATTAAACAGCAGCTGAAAATTTGGGTTCGGGTTTTCCTGTATGTTTCATTTCATGTCGTTTTATTTGGTCCACCAATCCATTATATTTGGAGAAAATTCAATGCGGATACAAGGGTAACTTAAATGTGCTCATCGCTGTTTTCCTGATGCGATAATGATGATTTCTCCTCGAGTAAATCTACACAAGTTCCATATCAAGATAGATCCCACTTTTGCTGGGATCTTCCGTGGATGCAAAAATAACAGCCGATTATGACCTAATTTCGAAATATGAATGAATGTATGGTGACACCGTTTAAAAAAAGTACAGCAGCATATGCTTCTTATAAATAAATGAAACTACTCTTTAAACTTAATTTAAAAATTACTTATTCCTGTCTTCAATCTTGAAATAAGTGAATAATTCCACCAAAATAACATCCAACTGGGATAGATCAAAATAGGTGAGTTATATAAACAAAAAGGTTTATATTTTCACATGGATTATTCTTCACCACACTACAGCCAGTGCATCAATGTTCAGATAATGTGTTCCAAATTTAAAAACTAATGCTCCCACACATAGGTACACAAGTACACAACACAAATAAAAAAAGATTATTGTCCAATGTCCACGTTCATTTCTCAAGTGCATTGGATTTATGGAATGGACAACAGTAATTATGTTAGCTTATTAACACAATTTTACATGACCATTCACAACAACACATAAATGCTCATACTACTTATTTATATACACTTTACTATCATTTCGTCGCGTAATCGCTGTTTTTTTGACAATGCATCGCATTAAATTGACAATCATGCTCGTAGCACATGCAAGAAGAGTCCATACTCCAACCTTGTTTATGTGAGAAGCTCTCTCTAAATGACCAGACCAAAGCTATGCTCAGCTTATAGCTTTGTAAACATTTAGTTCCAGTTGTGTGGGTGTACCACATTTGATTTGGACGAGCAAAAACACATTTTTGTCATGATGATTTTTTTTCATGGTCACAGACACATGGACCTGCACGGCTGTCAAAAAAATCATCACTATCTTAATTCTGGTTCTGGACTGGCTTCATGTTTCACAAATCATGATTCAGCTGTTCAGTTCATAGTCAACGTCAACCTTGAGCATTCTCTCTTGTCAACGAGAACATCAACTCACATTTATATTATCAGTTGCGAACAGGAGTTGTCCCTGACTGGATATACGCTTTCAGCTCTGATCTTTCAGATGCAGTCATTAGGTGGATTTGATTTCAAAGAATTGCTGGAGATTACTAAAATTGTCATAATGTTGGGAATAGCGGAGATAGTTTTTGTAGTTGTTTTATGGTTCCTTGCGTTCAAGTATATAAATCATAATGCCAGGCTTCCACCAGGTAACGAACATGAAATAAAATAAATTAAAATCTTTCCTAAATTAATTTTTTTGAGATTTTTCTTTCTTCCTTTGTTCAGGTCCGAATGGGTATCCGATCATAGGAAACATGCTTGACATGGCTGGTAAGCCTCAACTGAAGTTGTCACAGTGGGCGAAGGAATATGGCGAACTTTACACGATTCGATTGGGATTTCGAATGTAAATTTTAAATTTTTAAAAATATAAGTAAAAGTGTTTCAATTGAGTTGGAAATCTTGACTGACCAACGATTATTTTTTGTTGGTTGTATGCAATCCAGTGGGATTGTCGTGAATGACTTGAAACTCTTGAAGGAAATGCTTTCCGACTCGAATTACACTGGAAAGCCGGACATTCCTTTGTTTGAGTCTATAAATGGAGGAAAATATGGTGAGTTTTGAGTTTTTTAAAAAATACATGGAAAAATAATATTTTTTTATGAATGTAATTTTTTTAAATAAATTTTTGTTTGTTCATATTTTAAGGAATTATTAACAGCACCGGAGCTCATTGGGAAGAGCAGCGCCGCTGGGTTTTGAGGAAATTGAGGGACTACGGCTTCGGGAAGACTTCCATGGAAGGAATGATCATGGATGAAGTTCATGAGGCGGTGGCCCACTTTGAGAAAAATATTGACAAGCCAATTGAGATCAATGATAGGTTCAACATCGCTGTGCTCAACTCGATTTGGACGATTTTGACGGGGACGAGGTTGAGTCAGGAGGATCCCAAATTGAAGTTTATTCTGGATGCTTTTAATGAGTAAATATCCAATTAAATCCAAGATCAAAATTGCCTTCTCAAAACATAAAAGTTTGTGATTTTTTTTACTTTGCTTCAGAGCTGTGCCCTTGGTCAACGGAAGTGGTCTCGCCTTCTTCCCTTGGCTCCGATTTGTCATGCCTGGCGTTTGGAAGAAAATTCAGGAGATTTCAGCGAGTTTTCTCAAATACGTGAGAGATGCTGTTGGCGACCATGTGGACACTTACAATGATGGATTAATAAGGTATACACACAATCAATCCTTCCAACCAGAGAAAATATATTTTTTAAATTGACTTATATAGAATGCATAATTTTCTAGAGACTTTGTCGACGAGTACATCTCGGAAATGAAGAAAACTGAGGATCCCTCTTCAAGTTTTTATAAGGAAGTTGGAAGTATGTTCGGAAAAGAGAAATTTAAAAAACGAATTTTACATTTAAAAAATTAATTTTTAATATCATCAATATTTTCACATTCAGGAAAGAATTTGGAAGGAGTTGTTAGTGACTTCATACAAGCAGGTAACAATGGAGAATTTTTAGAAGCACCGAACATTAGAACATGTTTCCGAAACTAATTTTTTAAATCAAAATATAAAATAAAATTGTCTGAATCTGAAGGAAGTATTACAAGCAGCACGACAATCCAATGGATCATCGAATATTTAACTCATCGGCCCAAAGTTCAGCAGAAACTTCAAGAGGAGCTGGATTCGGTTTTGGGGCACTCGAGAGAAGTGACTTTGCAAGATAAGCCAAAGTACACAAATTTGATAAAGAAAATATAGTTATTAAAATTATTGCTTGTGTTGGTAGCAATTTTGATGGGGTTGTGTTTGTATATAGTTTGCCATATATGGAAGCAGTCATCCTAGAAACGCTTCGAATGTCCTCCATCTCTGCGACAGGAGTAATACATGCGGCTAATGAAAATGCGACAATATACCGCTTCAAAATCCCAAAGGGAGCATGGATCTTCCCAAATCTCTACCATATTCATCATGACCCAAAAATTTGGGGAGACCCGGAAGTGTTCAGGCCGGAAAGGTTTCTCTCGCCGGATGGAACAAAGACGATTAGGCCAGAGCATCTCATTCCTTTTCAAATCGGGAGGAGGTTTGGAAAGAATAAAAATATAATTTTAAAAGTTTTGTGTGAATTTTTATGAAATATTATCTTTGTTCTCACTTGGAAATTTTTATTTGGCTCCATTCATTTCCAGAGTTTGTTTAGGTGAAACCCTTGCAAAAGATACGATATTCCTCTTCGCTGCAACAATCTTCCAAAGGTTCACCATCTCCAAGTTGGGCAATGCCCCACCTGAGCCACAGGATGGACTCTTTCTTCTTCCCAAGTCGAACTACTTCATTTTCAAACGGAGAGAATAGCCTCAACAAGGATGTTTTTGTGGGATGAAGACAGTGGATTAAAGATTTTTGCCACACAGTTTTAAATTATTAGTAATTAATTTCAATAAGATAAAATAAAATCTATCTCCAACATAAATGCCGTATTCTGTGTGTGTGTCTGTCTGACAGAGTGAAGCGAGTTTTCGCTAGGTGGCGAC
>JAQFZW010002429.1:0-17500 GCA_034687055.1 Heteromurus nitidus | reverse complement strand
ATCAGATTAATTGAGGAAGTCATCTTTGAGATATGCGCTATCAAAGTCGCTTTAACTACTTAGGAAATGCCTTCGTACATATGTGCACAGTAAAAACTAAGTACACGCATGAATGAGTGAATGGATTTTAGGAAGAGTTCGCTTACTCCGCAAAAAGAGAAAACTTTTTTGTACGTTGATTTCAGCCTTAAACAGCAAAAAAATATGATGAGAATCTTGACGCTACTTTTCCTCCCATGTCAGATATAATGGAATCGCATAAACCGTCGTAGTCAGCTTATATAATATGTTGAAAGGATACAGTTGAAAGTTCACTCAAGAAGTATTACATGTTCTCTTTTGGCTCATATGCATTTTCATTTTCCCACATATCCTTATTCTCCCGTTTCGCCCTCTCATACTTATTCTTACCACTCTGGCTTTCATTTTCTTTTGTTGTCTGTGAGAGAAACTAGACGACAAGCAGACAGCATGAAAAGTAAAATATTGCAATAAGCCAAGGAAAAAAACTTACTCTAGTCTAGATCTCCACTCTTCCTACTCCACCCATGAAAATACAAAACGCACTTTTCAATGTGCGTAAAATATATGACTACCAAAATCACCAAGAAGACCTCTAATGTTGTACTATTCACTTTTTGTACGATGCACAAGAGAAAATCAGTTCCAGCCATGGGAGATGGGATATATAGTGGAGAGAAGATGTTCTCACATAAAAAAGGGTCGTTGGGTTGCTTGCATTACTCATGACATCATGACAGAAATAGCAATATATCAAAAGGAAAAGAGTAAGAATTATTGCAAGAAGTGCACCACCACCCAAGCCCTTGGTCAATGCCACTTGCTTAGAAAAATAACATTTGAAAGACCTTGCACTTTATTCCTAAGATGTTCATTTATCAAAATAAAGGTCCACATGAACATTTTTCCACCAGACGAATACTCAAGTCGTAAAAAAGTAAACTTAAAGAAGCAACTCACGTGTCGATCCACTAGACTGCGAGAAACTTTCCAATATATATTATTTCAACACAGAGTTTATGTATGTAAATCCTTCTGCTGCAAGTGTATACAACACAAGACAAACTCGTTAAAACTCCAGAGTTGATTAGTCACCAGCTTTAGGATTATGCTAACAACATAAAACAATCAAGTCAGAAAATGAATTACTTGGTTCGTTCGAACCGATTTCGACAACAATTTATTCTTGCTCAGTTTTAAAAACAAATGCTCCATTAACCACGCTCGCTCCTAGAATGCAGAAGACAGTCCAAGAAAAACTTTTTTTTCCAGCAATGTGAGTAGTGGAGAGCAAACAAGTGTATAGAATATATTCTCTTTCAACTCGACGACTAACGACATGTTTTACTTTACTTTTAAACATGCGTGCGTACATAGTTCCAAACAGAGATTTTGGACTGGCCAGGACACAGAGAGCTCATATAATGATAATGATAAGTAATATATAGGAGAAGAGGATGATATCATCGCTTCGCTTTATTATTCCCTCTTTCCACATCTCTTCTTATCAGAGAAATACTAACAAGATAAACGTTGCTCGTCTCAAATCTCAATATATGAAATGTGAGAATGAGTCAAAGTCAAATTACACATCACTCACAGCGTCACACACAACAAACACGCACCGCCAATGCTAAAAGTCTGTATGCAATAAACACCAAATCACATACAAGAGCTTTGGAAAAGGTGAAATTTACACTGCACAACCCAAACCCACAAAATAAACAATATTTTCTGGTGTTACGGGTGCGGTAGTTAATTTTGTGTTGTGTCAACTTCGCAGTATGGCTAATGGAAATTGTACTGATGGAGAAAAACACAATAGTATACATGCACAAACTACATCAAAGTATATTATTCATATACCTCTGCCTGGTTTAGTCTGAATATTTATAGCATCGTACGTATGTCATGTAAATTAGTAACACCACCAACGTTGAGCGGAACACAATGATAAATCAGGTATGAAAAAGTGAGTTGTTCCGATTACAATACACTTTTTCTTGAGGTCTGTCTTTGAGGTAGCATACATACGACAACTTTGGGACACTCTTCCGATTACACATTATATCTTTTTATGGATCCGTAGCCTCCTCACATCCGCTGTCGCTGATACATGGAAGTAGAACAATCTCTGCGGGTGTGCTTCAGAATAAACGATGCACCTTAATTTTTGTTATTTTTTGAGGAAATTACGATTACTTTCCTGCAAAGAGCTCGTATGAAAAATGTTGCACACACTCTGTTACACAATAATAGTGTACGTTGATTTACGAGGATGAATTGATGGACAATGTTCAATACACCGACAATGCCCACATTATTCCTAACAATGGGCCTGCATAATGAAAAGATTGTTTTGCCTTCGACAGCCTCACAATGAATATTTACGTCTAGCTCGATCCAACTTCCAACAAACACACCACGTCTTGCAAAAAAATGTACGCCAGAGAGTAGTACTTGAAATTCGCATATGAAATGAAGGCAAGTTTTTAGCACTTGTGAATTTTAAAGTGAAGAACACATTATGTAAAATCAAGAGTGTACTTATTACTTCTTATAACACTGTTTCTCCTCGTATGTCTTAATGTTTTTTTACTTTAGTTTAAGAGATGAAATATCGTGCTCAGCTGTCAGTCAAGTATGCAAAAAATTGGGGATCACAGAGCAGCAATTGATTTACGATGAAAAGTATTTCAATGGAAAAAAATTAGTTGGTGAATGAGCTTAATGCTTCACTTGACTTCTGTCTCTGACTCATTTGCAGTTTGCAGTAACAAAAGAAGCATCTTTTTTTCGCAGTTGAGTGCGGAGCAAACATCTTTAAGAGCAATAAGCTTTGGATCAAGGAGCAAATGCGATGAATATATTACACAAGAAGATGAAGGGGAATGTGTGCAATGCACAGCTTCATTATCACTATCAATATGCAGCACTTACTAGCATATTGGCGGTAATATAATCATTATTATTTCAAAAGTCAACTAACTTTACTTGCCCCATTAACTCGTATCGTGAATAAGAAAAAAGCGTGCGTCCTATCTGCATTGTCGCTCAGCTCATCCTCAGAGAGAATACGTGATGCATGCATATACTCTTCAAATCGCGAACAAGTGTGTAAACATGATTACACAAGCATATATTTTTCTCTAATATTGCTGCCAGAATGTGTACCTAATATTCCGTCGTTTTTTAACCATTCGAATGATGTGGCTGGGGTCTCCTCCATGCTTGCCCCCATTCACTCATTAAACCCGTCAAGACGCATCAACTCTTTTGAGTATCACAATGCGTAATTATCACACAAGTTGGCTGCGAAGTTCTAGAATTCTACACAATATTGCATGGGCACATATACCATGAACCACTTAAAAATTGAAAGGAAACACAAGCACAAAACTGTGCGAACTAATATTTAAAACATGCCAACTAAGGATATATTTTTCGATGATGCATGTCCTGCTAATTGTTTATGGGCAAGTGAAGTGAAGATGTAAAAACTGAAACGTACTTACTGATGAGTATCGTGTTCTGCACTAGATTTCTCTGGTGTTTATTGATTGTCACACATTGCCTTTACAAGTTTTTAAATATATTTTCTGTACTTGTATTCGTATATGGACATCTTCGACCTCACGGTTAAAGCACAAGAAGTATACTAGAGACATTCTATCTAAAATACCGATACGGGAGTTCGCCAGTTCCAAATTCCAAAACATTTGTTGATGTGTGCCATTATGTGCTCGTTCATTACGATTTATGAATGCGCACACATATCCACATGTCGTGTATCTTGGTAGTATCTGTATTAAGCACAGTAAATGCAAAGCTAGCAATAAAGTAAATACATACTCGAAGTTCAAACAAATGGCAAAGCAAGCGTATTGCCATTGAAGGCAATTAGGCATGTCGGAGGCGTTAACTCGATGGGAAGGTTAGTTACGTTATGCAATGACAATGGTGTTGGTGGTGGTGACTCATTTTCAGCTAATTTACCATGACTGCTTTAAAATGCGATAATGGTTGGTTCTTTTCTACTAGTCACCAGTCACCAGTATTGTTTGTTTTATGCTTATCGTTAGTTTGAGCATGTGTGTAGCTCCGTAGTGACTTGCAGTAGTGACCCAGCAAATCCATAAATCCACATCAGGGAAGAATTACTGCTCTATGATCCACATAATAGGAAACTGCTGACTTTCTGTTTAATTGTAAAATAAGATTTTCTTTTCCAATGCTCCCCCACTTTTATTCAATTATATAATTACGGAGTCGAGAAAGGAAAATCTTGTGCCGTCATTTTCACTATAAACTATAAAAGTATAAGAGTGGAACAACTGAAATCATATTTGACAAATACGGCGAGAGATGAAAATTAAGTTTGTTTCGTAGAAAGATTATTATGGTTCATTCAGAGAAGAGTGCAGAGAGCGTACCAGAGCCAGAGCGCAGTAGCTGTGATTCCGTGGGTAGACTTTGGGCTTCCGCTCATCCAATTAGATTAATTACTTTCGCCTGACAACTCTCAGCAATGATGGATGGCCAAGAAACCAGGTCAAAACAGACTCACGGGTATTCACAACATAATAAGCGTTAATCAAGTTAGCTTCATCCCAATGAAGTCATCGGGATAAAGCCAACCAAAACCAAAACTCTCTTCCCACTTTCGCATATTCTCACGTCGACGACGGCTAGTTTACACCATCAAGGGACAAAAAAGCCTTCGCATTGGCGTGAGTGAAAGAGTTGAACATTCATTAGCTCCATTCCGCATAATTAGAGCTTCGTGTAATCGTATACAAAAGAGAAATAGCAAAACCTTCCAAATAAAATCCGCAAATGTGCTAATACACGAGGGCGCTTTGAAACGCGTTTTCTGCGAACAGTAAATTTCAAAACTAAGCATGACACTCCACACTACACTGGTTCAAATCCAACAAAATCTTCCAGGATCAAAGAGGATCAAATCTGTGATGCTTTCAGTATGAATGTGTGTCGCCATGCACAGAGTGTACGAATTGATTGATCAGGACTTTATAACGAACAAGCGCTCTTGTAAGGTGTAAGCTCGCTAACGACTGACGACATGATTTTTTTGCGGTATGCGTATAATGCCGAGCCAGTCTACTACGCTGGCATATGCTACTTTTATATTCCTATATTCTCTCTGGCTCTGACGGTTTGTAGGGTTGTAAGGTTGAAACTAGATTCTGCTCTGATTATTGACGAGATGTTAACACGATATTTCAGATGAAAAAAAATGTCTGTCAGTTTTCATTTGTCTTCGACCGGAACTTTGCAAAGGGGCACCACGAGTGATTGTTAGCTCGGCTAACAGTGTTTCCAACAATTGCGACCACATACTGGTCACATGTAGTCTGAGAATTTTTCATTTAAAGAAACGACGAAAAGCATTCTAGTGATAATGATGGCATACGAAAAAAGTTTATATTTCAAAGGAAAATAAGAGCTTCGCACACCAAACAGGCAGACATCTTGTCGAGGAAGTGTGGTCGAAAAGAACATTAATTTAATCTCAGTCTTAAATTTGATCTACAAACACTACAGAGGAAAACAAAGAGGGCGAAAAATACCGCCGTAAACTTGTTCTCTATCGTCTTCGTAGCAGTTTCCTTCGATATAGGATAGGGTTATATGATGTACCTGGGTATTTACTCATGTACTTTTTTCTTTCTTTTCTCAAGGTTCTCACTCCAATACTCGACTCTTTTTCCTTTAATAAAAACACCAACTTCAGAGTGAGAATGTCCGTGTTTCCTGTCATCTTGTCTTGAACACACATTCATCACTTGTAATGTAATAAAGAAAACAAAATCAAATAAAAAGGTGCAGCAGGACTCTTTTTCCTTGGCTTTTCTTTTAGCCTTTTCTTAAGTCATATAAAAGAAGAGTGTAAATATATGGAACCTTTCAACCCTTTTTTTCTACAGGTGACTTTCGGCTTTCACCTTTTCTTTTAACATTTTTGTATATCCCCTCTGGTATCCTTTGAAAACTTTACCTACATACATGCATATATGTACTTTAAAAACATTGCGAAAGTCAGAGAAAAAGTGATGAAAGCAAATCCATTGCTCTTGTTTTCATAAGGCGATAAAATATATCTCAACAGGCTCAACTTGACTTTAATGGCTTTTACGGGCGCCCTTTCTTATCCCGCGTTCATTTCTTGCCGAAGTAATAAATATATGCACATCCCAACTTCCATAAAAGTTTCCGTGTGTTAGGTCAAACTTTCACTAATGAGGTTATAGGCATTTGAAGTGAGTGGGCTTTAGAATTATGGCCAAGTACCTGCAAATATATATATACATGTACATACCAATGCATATTAATGGACATATTAATTTTCGAGCCAATAAAGTTACCAAACTTGGGAACCTAACATCACTTACATCGTAGTTTTAACTCTGACTGCACTACACTCCAATGTCATGTTATGAATCACGCTTAGTCATGGAAAGCTACATCTTGATCACTTGTGCAAAATTGTTGTAAAAGAGTGAGCAAGTGACTTACACATTTTCAATTCAATTACGTAAGTTTTTATTCGAAACCCTCTGCGTATTGCATAATAAATGAACGCATACATGTGTCGTGTCTGCGTGTCGTCGTAAGTTTCATGGACTTATGTTTGCATATGTACTGGATAACTTAAGGGAAATTAAGCTCAGAAATGTTTTTCTTATGCGCAATGAATTTATAAGAAATCAGGAAGCTGAGACTTTTTTCATAGAATTCATTTCTGCGTTAACCGAAAACTCAAATTTGGCGAAGGTGTTCTTGGAAAACGTTATGAAAATTTCGACATGCTCTATTAATAAGCAATCCTGGATGTGGAGTTCCAGGTAAGTAGTGGAAGTCTCATTTCACAATTCATAAATTATGTAGTGAAAGTTAGAACAAATACAACTTTTTCCCAGTTTCGTTGTGATAAATCATCCAGTCATATTAATAATATACGGTTTCACATAATCTTCAACTAAATTCTAATAAGTGGGTTGATACAATGAATTTCTTAATTCAATGTAGCATATTATAAGTAACAATAGTATGTAGCAATAACTGTCAGGTTTCCTCCTGTTGGTTAGCAGATTCAAGTGCATTCTAATTTTATATCTGATTGTTTTTCGATAGATTTGATAGAATAAAGACATCGATTCACATCCGCTCCTCCAAATTCATAAACTTATCACCTTAATGCATGTCATATGATCATCCCAATTGTATCATCGGCAGTCCTACTAGAATTGTCGGTATTTTAGCTTGCCAATCGAACAAGCTTCCTAAGGCGAGTCATAGCATGCATATTATTCATATTTTGTTGGGACCCCATATAGTGTACCTATCTTTCAATGAAATTGTTACAGGAAGCAGAAAATATGGGAATGAATATATATCGGGAATGGGTCGGGATGAACATGACAAGCGGAAATGGTTATTTCTATAGAGCACGGATAGAGTTTGGCCTTCGGAGATTTCAGAATCCTGCTTGAAGTTGATTAATGCACAAAAGGAAATGTGAATTTCCGGGGCATTGTTGTACGTGAATAGTGCAGTTTAGGGGAAGATCGATTAACAAAAGTTCACGCTCTATTTGGGATTCGTTGGTAATTACACACTACGCTCGTTGAGGTAATTCTTTTGGAAAGGTCAATTTGAAGCAGCACATATAATTTGCATTCGCAAACTGGAAAAAGTGATTTCCAATTCCAACTTTTGGAAAACGCACAATTACTCTCTGACTGAACGGAGCTCTCAGAATTTCGATTTTCAATACAATGTGGGATAATACTTATAATAAACAGGAGAGACAAACAGACTATGTGTAATCAAATACAATATTATGGAGCTGAAAGTTTCCGTCCTGGAAAAGTGTTAAAGCAAGAATCCAAACGAAATTCGCACATGACAGTAATATGACCACCAAGAGAAATTGGGTGGATTTCCAAAGAGCCAACAAATCTACACTATCATTCACACGGTTCCTCTATACCTACTTGCTCACATTGTGTAGTTTACATTTCATTTGTGTATTTCTTTCATTTTGCCTCCCAATTTCCATAAACACTTCTCCTTCCCCTATTCGGGTATTACTCTGTAGACAAAAAGTCAATTCCATAAGCAAAGTTTTCTCTCTGCCCTCATTTGGCGTGCGAAATTTGGTAAGTTATGAGAGGGCAGGTCTGGTTGACGTTCACAATTTCACATCTGTACACCACAGAGATCCCATTTTATAATGCGAGAGAGAGTGCAGTCCATATCGATAAACTATATAGAGAGCAACCAATAACCCAGTTTAATTTTAGAGGAAAGGGGGAAAAGCATTGGAAAGCGACTGCTATATGCAGTTCTTGGGGAGCACAACGCTGCTCCATTATCTGCAAAGTGTAGATCAAGCGACTGCAAATTGAAGGAGAATATAGTTCTATTCCGTGAAAATACTATTACCCCTTCCCACTGCTCAATTCAGGAGTTTTTAGTTGAGGAAAAAGACAACCTCTTTTTTACCGACTTTTATCTAGCGGCAACAGCAAACAAATGTACGACTACACATCATTGTCGACTCTCACCATTCCACTCGTTTCCAAAAACTCTAACGAATGAAAATTGTGTAGCGCGTCATATATGCGTGCATACGATTGAGAGAGGCATTGTGTCTGGTGTGTGCGAAAAGAAGACTACTACTTCTCTATCTACCCGGAAGAATATGTGAAAGGAAAATAGTAAATTTTCCGCTAACAAGCCCAGAGAACGCTCGCAAAAACGAACGTGATCAAAGTGATCACATGTTACTGGGAAAATGTAATTTACATGATAATTTTCTTCCATCTGTCTTGCTTACTTGCGGAGGACTCATTCTTGGCTGCTGGCTACTACAAATGAATACATTTATTGTCTGCTTTACTCCATATTCACGAGTTAATTTATGCTCCGCCCTTGGCTCCATAGGAAGAAATGAAGACGCATACAGAGAACAGATACCAATTATTATTGCTTTACTTTTCACAGGGAAAACATGAAATTAAGTTGTATTTTAACTAAGCGCTACGCTCTTTCCTATAATATATAGATCACTTTAATGAATCTATGTTAAAAGGAATATTGGACGGAGACAATTTCATTACTACACTATCACCACTCTGTCGCTAATTGAACTACTTTCACTAAAGATAACAAGTTAAAATGGAGATTTCCAAGAGATAAACGATACAAATGTGAGATTGGTGTATTTTACGACAAAGTCAAGTGTAAAAGTATGAGATGTTTGTCAAGCATGAACTTTTGAAAAGAAAGTAAAAAAAAATGTCCTCAGAGAGGAATCTAAACTAAAGGCAATATGGTCCCCTTATTGACTAGCGTGAAAAAAACGGATTTTCATTATGGCGAGAGAGAAAAGTTTGAAATCACGTTCTCCGGTTTCTGCCACCGAATGCACATCACTGACCTACTTAGAATTCTGGAGAAGCGGTGAAAAACGGTGGCGAGATATATGTGTGCTATGATCCTAATTCCACAAAGATATCATATTAAAAATCAAGCTGTTTGTCGCAACTCAAAAAAAACTATATGCATTAGAATTTTAAAAGTCTCGATTTACGTGGAGAGCAAACCACTGTGAGGGTGTTTTTTTGGCGAAAAAAAAACGAAGAGATGAAATAAGATCTGAAATATTCTTTGAGAGAAAACTAACATTTTTTTCCACACAAAAAACTTACAAGTTAGTTTTTCTCCCGAATGCATATGCTTGCGGCATCCCATTATGATAATATCATTTTGAACTAGTAAAAATACACGTAACGGACGTGACAAGAAACTATATCATCTCCAGCAATAATATTAAGTTTTGGGGAGAATGAGCAAGCTAAATTGTAGAAAGATCTATTTATGCCAAGTGTGTGTATGTGAGTGCTTGCTTGAGAAGAGCAAAAAGCAATTCCAAAGAATTCATCTTTTCACAACTTTCACTTCACTCCTCTGAATTTTCCTTGGTTAGAGCAAGCGTCTTGAGTTAGAAAAACACTTCATGCATATCTATCCTACATCACGAACTTCAATGTGGCGTATTAATCGAAAGCTCGTAAGCGTTAACTAAAAAAGAACTATTTCTTCCGTTAACAAGAATTTCTTTGTCCTCTTTTACGATTGTCGAATATGTGTATTGCGCACAAAATACCAAATGTAGACATGTAGACCAGACTCATATGGCTTATACACAGTTCATGCTTCGAACTATGAAATCAAGGAAAAATGAATTCACTGGTGCAAACACTTCCATTATTCTCGAAGGAGTGAAAGTAACCAGAAGAGAGAACTCGAAAAGCGAAGATGAATTGAGTAGAAGAAGTGCCATCCAAATCTAATAAAACCATCGTTTGTTCATTAGGTCAACTTGCCAAACCAAGAAAATTCTTTCTTGCTCCACTCCTCCTCCTCCTCTCCTTTTGCAAATAATGGCACTTAAACAATATAACGCCAGCAGCTTTTTGCGCAGCAGCAGCATAACTTTTATGTCCCATTTTAGTCCGCATATTTGAGAATTTGTTGGCGTGAGGAAAGGAGAGAAGTTGGGGGTGACTCGCTTTTTACCGGAACAATAAGTCAATCCTATGATTTGTTTTCTATGATAAAATTTGAATTCATTCGTTTACAATGAACGAAACTCTTGTCCTTCCGCCATTTATGTATGAAGAAGAGCAAGAGAAAAGGGGAAAAGTTTTTCATGCAGCAATAAAAAGAATTATATGTAGCAGGTTAAACTATTCGAGGAAATATCTCATTTAGAAACAAAAGACCCATTTTAAAGATGTAAAAGTGGGTAGTTAACATTTTATTCGGAAGATTTATGGGAAATATTGAAGTTTTCATTCTAAAAGTCGGAGTCGCAAAAAAACGACAAAGAAGATAGATATAAGGCGTGGCTAGCTACCAAATTGGTGGTAAATTTCAGCACGAAAATGCTTTATTTTTTTTGCAGAAATGGTTTAGTAGAGTTTTCTCTCTGTAGGGCAAAACTAAAACTATGGAAGTAGAGTAGAAGAGAGCTACAAGTATTTTTCTAAAAATTACACACGAGTTCACATTTCGAATGCCCTTTTCATCCCATTTCATATCGTTATTGTTCATCATAACTGCAAAGTGCTGCGCTTTACAGACACTGCCAGCGAATTTATTACCTTCCTCGAAAGGTTTATGAGACTTTCAATTCCTTTTCGGGAATTACTTTCGCTCTTGGCGAGGAAGTGGTATAGTGGTCGTAGTACATCGCACCCTGTAATATGTCGCCGAGTTTTTTTTTTGTACAAGAACACACAAACATTGTTTGAGACACTCCATTGGCTTCAGAGTCGTCGATAAACACATCTCATCGTAACATAGCTTTATCAGCAGGTCATATTTCACAAAGCGTATTGGAAACAGCACACATAACTATTATATTCTGTCGATTACGTCCTTCTAACCTTTTTTGAGGTTAAGGGATCAGTAAGTTAATCAGCAATTATTCGCTTTTTTCCGCTGGTGAAAGCTTTCAGTGGATCATATATAACATATTTCCTCTACCTTATTTTGAGTAGATTGCTTTCGGGAAATGGCTCTTCGGACAGAGTTTAAAGACAAGGGACATTGGGGAATGAATGTGAAGTTGAAGATTTCAACCAGATGGAATAGTTTCAAGAAGAAATATAAAAACCGTTCACACGAATATCAGTGAAGGCGGGTTTGTTTGCTGAGGGGAAGTTAAAACACAAGACGCCAGTTTGATTCATTTTTTTGTTGCTGCAGACATTCAAAAGAATAAAAAGGAAAACTGCAAATCCTAATCCGGTTTTGATACGCAGCAACAGTCATCTCGTTTTTGAGAAGGTTCGGTTCACTGCAACTTTTACAACTCACAAAAAAATTCCATTTTCTGCGAAGCAGGGAAAATTGCGACTTGCGACGGTTTTCTCCGTATTTATAGTTGAGTGTGCATATATACTAAAAAGAAACTCGATAAATTTGTTCAATGACCTACATAAAGAAGAAAGTTTTTTGCTTCCAAACTATATGTAGTGTACAGAGAGGCAGAGAGTACGCAACAACAGCCACAGGCCGACGATAATGATGATCGTGATGAAGACAAAAAGCTAAGCAAAGTTAGAAATCAGCACTAGTTTTTTCTTCGTTCAGAAAAAAAGACGGCGAAAAGAAAAGGGTAGTGATGCCAAATGAAACATAACTGAAACCAACAGATGCTATCATCAATATCCTCGTCGTCCTATACACATATGATGAAGTGTGGAAGAGACAATGAACGTAACTGTAAACATATAGGTACGTATTCAGCAGATATGTATTATTTCGCAAGAAAGCCAGAAAACTTTTTACATATGCATTCATTCACAATAATAATACAATAGAAAATTCTAACTGCATTGCATATCACTGGTGAAATGGGAGAGTGAAAGAGGAAAGTTTTTTTTTCGAGGGGATATAGAAATCGGCTATGTGTATAATACTGGACCAAAACTTAAGTAGCATTTTTTCTGAGAAGTGTTTGGGTACCCTGCTAGCTCTCTTGCCTAAATGTTTTTTTCTACACTTGCTCCATTGTTCGTTAAATTCTTGCTGTTAGCTGTTCCAAGCCGCCGTCCAGAATGGCACTTTTTGTTACATTCCTAAAAAGTACTCTGGTCTGACTTCAGGAACGATTCATAGCGCTAAGTCAGAAGTTGCATGAAAATTTGTTTCTTCTTCCAGTTTTTTCCTCTCTCTCTCCAGCTCAGAATATTATGAAGTTGTGAGAACGTTGATGTGCTTCTCACTGTTTATCCCTTCTACTTCAACTTGAGCTACGCACTCTCCACACACTAGTTAGCAGTGAGAGAGTGAGTCGACATTTGAAGAGAAAGCTGGAAGACAAGAATGAAACCTATGCTAGTATGGCTTTATACCATTCGTTCTGAATGGAGAAGCACTTGTGAAATGGTGAAATGTTTTTGTGCATGCATGTCTGCTTCACTGATCTGACAACGACAATTTCACCACTCTTTTTTCCTCCTTTCACAAGGCACAATATGTATTTGCTGCTAACTTCCTCATTCTTTCAAGCAAAGTCTTCCAGCAAATTCATACATTGTTCAGATTTTCTATGAGCATGTGTATATTTATATCTATCTATACATCCCTGTTCAATTCAGCTCCTCTTCTTTTCTATAAATACAACGGAGGAACGTCAACAGTTTTCTTGTGCACTTTTTTAGCCTCTCACTCTCCTACTTCTGAGAATAAGTACCACTCAAATGCAGACCCAAAAGAAACAAAACATTTGATGGGGAAAAGTACATAATAATAAGTAGAGAGAATACACACAAGGAAGTGTGCGTTTACACATGAAAAAAGTTAAGGAAATTTTCTTTTGGGGTTAAGAGGAGAGAATATAGAGGCTTGTCCTGTTAAAATACAAGTACAACTTGCCTTTTTCACTGTTGGAACGTACATATTTAATGGAAGCATGAAGAGAAAGAGAAAGTTTGTGTGTAGTTTTTATACGTTAGTAGATACATGCATACAAAATGTATTTTACAAGAGTTACAAGAACGATTGTGCATGAATGGTTAGTGCGTTTATAGTTAGTATAAATTCAGTTAGAGAACTGCTAGCGTCCACATGAGTGCTTCTCTCAGCTTTATACACACACAGATTCAGAGAGCCATTCTTTTCGTAGTAATTTTAAAGCTTTCTTGCCAAAATGTCAGTGGCACAAGAAAAGAAGATATTGCCTTTCCAAGTGGCAAATGATATGGACATTCAGTGATAGGGAAAGCTGGCTGCCTCCTCAGCATTTGGGAGAAGTGGGGGAGATGTCATATGAAGGTATGTATAGATGAAGGGGGAAACATCGTTTTAGAGAGAGAGAAATACACCAAAGCCAAAATAATACATTTGTCGTCCACGTGGTAGTTATAACGTTACGTTCACAGTAATGGCTTTCAAGTAAAAACGAAGGAAAAGGGACGACTACGGTAAGCTGTTTCGGTTGTTTGCTGGGCTGGACTCGACAAATATCATTTAAAATTATGCTTGGACAAACTTGGAGGCATTTCAAGTCAACGACAACAACACGCCACCGCCATACCACCACCACAAACATTTGAAAATGAGTTTCTCCAGAAAACTAATGCCGTGCTACGTACTAGTTTTTTTTGTAGGAAACAGAGTTGATGCTGTCCAAGTAACGTTAAAAAGACTAGACTCGAGGACTCTAGACCATATCACTTTTGTGGAGGGAGCGACAATCGGCAAAAATAAGAAGAGCAATGTTTTCACAGTAACTTATGCTTAGAATGCTTGAGTGGCTACGATCATGGATTAAAATTCCAGATGGATGAAACTTGATTAAATATGGGAAAATGTCTTTTCTTCCCCGTTTTCGGTGGATGCGTACAAAAAAGAGGAGTGGACTGCATGAGTGACCTGGTTGAAAAGACCACGTTCATTATGCTCCTTATCTGGGAGACAGTAAGTGCTCAGGCAAGTGCCAAATGATTCTCTTTAAAAGCTTATAGTATACGAGCTCATGTAAGTATGTATGGAGGATGTTCTGGGTTCGTGGAACTCATTATTAAATTGCATTATTCTACAGAATTTAGACATATTTAAGCTATTCGATGGAATGTTATACAAAATGTCAGGAACATGGCAAGAGACATATTCAAAAAACCAGTCTGCCAACTCTACAAAGTTTATAACATGAGCACATCCAAATATATATTATTCCACGCTGGGAAATTCGGTTATAAGCGAGTTTTAAGTTAACTTATTAAATATGCAGTGGGCGAGCCTGCATTTCTTCTTGAATAAAATAACGGTTCTCAAGAAGGACCATCATTTCAATTTTTTGCAAAAGAGCATTAATGTAAATGAATGTTAGAGAAGTCGAGAAGTGTCCTTCGTCATCCTGCTGATTTCTACAATCTCAAATCTCATACTAAAGTTACTGGACCATTATATTTGATTGTCTTTATATTCGAAAAATTGCAATTCCGGCTCTAATTAAACAGTAATTTTAAAGAGAATTTGAAGTTACTACACCCTTTGTGCAGAAATGTGTGATAACTCTCAAGTCATCAGAGAATCGACAAAAAACAAAGACAACAAAAATAGATACAAAAAACAAACAAGCTACACTTTACATGTTCTCCTAAAAGTCATCCATCTGGTATAAAATATGCTGTGAAAAGGAAGCGCATATATAGTAGCTCTGCGAATCGAACAATAAAGTTATACACTCCGAACCATATGGGCAACAAACAAGATTCGCACAACATCACGCTGTGATTTAAAATGTATAATGCGAAATAATTCCTTTTATGTTCCTACATTTAGACCGGCGAGGAGGGAGCATATTATGCATTGTGTAGTGAGCTCACACAGGTTTTTTGCCCTTGCTGACAAAAATGTCATGTAAATGTCTTTATTTTTCCAGGCTCAAGCAGAGAGTCAGCGTGTATCCGTCCCGTCGTATTTCTAATGTATATGTAAAGTTTCTTGAGCACTGATACATAATGTATGTGCTCCTGGAACACACAAAAATAACGACTTTCATCGTTTCCTCATACGACGTACTTTTTTGTTGTCGCAAGGAACGCGCATAACGTAAATACCCTGGATCGTGCATTTGAGAAAGCGAGAGAGATGCTTCCCTAAATGTCACTCTTTCCATCATACATGCTCGATGATTCTAACAAGTTAGGGAGAGAGAAAAATGCGCAGACAACGCTCACAATCCTTTGTCTGAGATTTCCCTTTTCACTGTGCACAGTTGTGTAAACATGGAATATGGGCCAAAAATTTCTGACGCTGTGTTTATTGCCTATGCATAATATGTCCTTGTGTGTACAAAAGAGATCAAGCTGTATGACATTTCAGAAGCTGATGATGCCGCAGTTTCCCCTGAATACATAAATAAATAATTCCTTGTAAGCTTCGCGTCTTTCCTGATTCATTCACAATCCTCGTGCATAGTGTACGTACGTTTACGCATCCAACCATGTTCCCCATCCCTGTGAAGATGATAGAGAATTAAGTACTCCCCTTGTTTCCGCCTTATTCCAGATGCTCTCTCGCTGGAGAACTGCATGATGTCGACTGTTATGGCATCGCATTTCTTCTTGGCGTTCCGAGCATTTAAGGATGCCGAGGTGGGCAACAAAAGGATCCCTTCGCCGTAAACATTATGACCATGTTCCTGTGCCAATGCCTAACTCTAATTCATGCTCTCTCTCTCTCTTTCTCTCTGTCTTTTCTTTCACTAAGCTCACTGCTCAGTCATTTCTTTTGGCACGCAGCAGCTCAATAACTGCACATGACAAATTCTCAACTCTATATATTTTACTCCCCCATGTCGGTTGGTGGTATGGTCTCTCTTGGCCGACTTTGTAGTTTACCGCCATCATTACGGCCATGTTGTGTCTGAGGTTATTACCGAGGAAGCCCTAATCACTGCCGACACGTTACTAATTACCCTACGTCTTTTCTAGACCCGTCGATGCTAGTTAAACACTGCTGCTTGCTTGTATGCTCTAAAAGTGGTTAGAAGACGGTAACGTTTTTTGGCATCAAATCTACACTGCCAAACAAATTCCATCATCACATTAACGGAAAGAATTTCGTTATTGTTGAAACGGAAAATGTGGTCACTCAACCTCAGGCATTTCGAAGATTGTAAAGATGTTTTGGAGAATGAATTTCACATGCAAACTACTCATTAGTAAATGGATTACATGAAAGAAAACATGTCCACATTTTTATCAAAGAAGCATTATTACCTATACAACCCTGTCTGTTGATTTTTCAGAAAGAATTACCTTGAAATCCTTGTTTTATTACCGGCCGACAATGTGAAACGAAAAGTGTGACTTGTCGCACGGATCTGCCGGAAACTATCAAACAAATGATCGTTCCACTTGATAACATTGGCGAGCGATACACATTGAAATGAAATATTGTTTCCTGACAATCCGTAACAAAAACATTAAATGTTGTATAAGAGGGCATTCCCTCCTCAAACTAACCGAAAATAAAAGTAGCGAACTGAGAACGAAGGAGGAGGAGGGAGGAAATGTTATAGTTTATTCATTGAAACAAAAAATGTATTCAAGAGAGAATTCCATTGTTCACTTCCCTTCCTCCCTTTTTCAGTGTCAGTTTTGACAGTTTCCCTACATTTGTTATCTTATGGAAAAGGCTTGAACACGCAACAGCACAAACAAACCAACAAAAGTGAGATTTGTTCTGTGTTTCAAATTAGGGCACTTCTGAAAAGACAAGTGTGCGGTTGAGGCACTTGTCTTTATTCATTGTGCGCTGCTGTAATCATCTATATATCCAGTATGGGATTTTGGGTAAAGGCACCATCTTAGACAGTCCCCAATTTCGACCAAATCCAAAAGGGTACAAAAAAGGATAATCCGAGCCC
>JAQFZW010002428.1:0-17506 GCA_034687055.1 Heteromurus nitidus | reverse complement strand
TTGATTGACGACTCTCAATTACGAGAAATTTTGAGTGTTGTTGGGATTGGCCCATATTGAATAAATTTTTATTAGAACTTGTTACTTATGTTAAGTTGCGAGGTTACAGTATGGAAATAATAAAGAAGTTACAAAAATTAATGTAACTTTTATGTGATATTGGGGGCCAGGTTGAGTTGATTGGCGACTTTTTAGAAAGATTTTACGTGCTTATTAAGTTTGTCCCAAATTCAGATTCTTGAAACAGTTCTTCGTAGGCAATGACCAACGTTAAACACTGTCAGTTTACTTACCTCTCTCCTAAGAATCGAGTGACTGGCCTGATGTCCAAGATTGTGGAAGCTGCTTTACATTACTAAACAGTTGACATACCGTATCTATTTTAAGTTGGATTTAATAAATAATGAATTTAATGGAAACGAAATTAAATGCAAGCATGTTTTACTTCGTCATTGTTTTCTACGCTCATTAAAACGAGGACAAATTCAGGACACACACAAAAATTGATCTGCGAAACGAAGCAAGTCAATATTTTGTAAAGCCTTTGTTCATCACAGCCGTAACGTCACGTACTTCATCAAGGAAAACTCAGCCTGTGGCACCACAGATTTTATCACAATGTCCCAATAACAAACTTTGGTGCGGGGGAGCAGTGAGCACATGGACTCTGGACTGGATGCATTCCATCTCAGATGTCAGGTATCAAAACAAAAGGACAGAAGTGCTTTCGAAAATAATTGTTATTTGCTCAGTTTATTTTAATTAAGATGGAAATTAATTCGGAAAGAATGTGGAGCAAGTGTCACGACGAAGATAAATGTTGACCAACTCAGATGACACAGTGCAGAGTGATTTAGTTTGTTTTTTATTGCCCAGTGACAATATTGAAGATCAATTCAACAGCTGACGTTATTTTTTTAATTAATGTGAGCACACCATGTCGCCATACATCCTCCACTGCACAGTTTGCGAGAATGACTTCGCCAGAAGGAGCAAGTGGCTCCGTCATTTGCTCAGGAGTGAGCATCAGAAAAAAGCTAGGGATCAGTTTCTCCAGTGGGATGACACGGTGAAGGAATGTGTTCTCGTTGTATTCTCCAGTTTTCCGGTTGCCAAATGTGATGCAATTCTTCAACATTTTTCGAGTAATTGGTGGATGGAAGATGAAGATGAAGGATTTGTTGAGAAGAATGACAAGTTGATAATTGTCACGGATTTCGTGTGGTTTCCAGAACGCCCTTGTTTGGGTTTCCTCCAGTTCGAAAGCAGGTTTGAACTTTGAACTCAGCATAACTCATCACTAATCAATGATTGATAATTAATGATAAGCCAACCTAAACCATGATTAGTAATCATGGTTTAGGTTGGCTTAATCAATGATTATTATTATGCAGTAAAATAAAATTTTAATCTTGCTATTGTCATTGAGATGTAATGTATTTTTATTTTAGAGCTAAAGTAGATGCCCTTATGGCTCGAAGCAGTTCACTGGAGGTCCGCATTGACAATCAACTTGTTCAGTTGAAGAAGGCCACAGATTACATGCTGCTAGAATGTAAGTATTACAGAACTAAAAATTAAGGCACTATTTTTGCAAAAATGAAATTGCTCCAATACCAAACATTACTTGTCATGTTGTCATATCGTAGGGAATCAACTTGTTCCATTGAAAAATGAATCTTCTCATCCCGACCCGGACAAGGAAGAGAATGAAGTTGTTGAAAATGGTCATAATTCTGATCCAAAACCTACCTCTGACACATTTTCAGAAAAACCACAGCCGGAAAACACATATGCGACCAAACAAGAAATTAGTGACAATGAGGAATCAAGAAAGGACTGCAGTTTTGAGTCCATTCCTTCTCAATTTGCTTCAATTCGACGGGAAATGACAATTCCAGATCGTATTTACAGAGACGCATGTATTGCAGCAATGAAGTTGGAGTCAGTGTTCTCTGACCGATTTCCTAATGCAAGGGCGATGCTGTTTCGAAACTACTACTCTGCATTGTATGATGGAATTACGTGCACTGGAAACGATCAAGTGTTGATATTTTTACAAATGAAATCTGGTATGACTTTATTTATGCACTTATAACTTTGTGTTCAATTATTCCAGAATATATTTGAAAATTACAGTAGTTTTTTATAACCTTCATACTCTGTGAACTAAGCTATCTTTGTTCTACTCCGTAGAGTACAATACCAGCGGAGAGGATGTTAACGGGTTAACGGGAGATATGCTCGAGGACATTTTTAACACTCAAAAGGCGAGATCCCTGTTTCGTGTACCAGTTGTTGCAACTGATCAGCAAATACTTTATGGTTCAACATTAATTAGCAACCTTCCTGTAATGAAATTTAATATAATAACGAATGCTCGTCTACTACCCGAAGTGCAAGCATGCCGCCTACTTAAGTACATGATAGCATTTGATACTCGAGTGAGATCACTTCTTGTCCTCGTCAGATTTTGGGCAAAAATCAATGCTGTTCGATTTTCTCGCAAACCCAGAGAATGTTTCGAACCACCCGAATCCTTTCATCTGGACTGGCTCGTAATGTTTTTCCTCTATTACAAGAAACAACTTCCAACTCCACGACAAATCCAGCAACTCGCTCACCAATCTTTGCTCCTCGATGGAGTGGACATTGGATTCTCTGAAGACCATCGTTATCCATCTGAGTGGAGATCGAAAAACCCAGTCGCAGATAAAAGGCAAGACAATCCACATCGTTCTGATATTTTGCCATTGCTCCTGGCCTTTTTCCGATTCCTCGAAACCGAATTGTTCGCTGCCCGTTTTAAGAAGGTCATTATCAATACCAGGGATGGAGATATAATTAATAAAAAGGATATATTCTCTGAAAGGTCGAGAGATGTCCTGCAACGCATTGGATGCCTCACTAACTACGAAGTTGAAATTGTGAGGTCGCATAATAGAATTATGAAAGACAAATCCCCGCTCACTTTATATGTATTACATCCCCTGCACTTGACTTGCTTATTTGAGTTAGATATGGATGGTGGCGTCTTTAATAATACTGATAGGATTATTAGAAAAACTAGAAAACAACTTGAGGCGGGGTTCCGAAATTGTGATGATAGTGGCAAGTGTAAGTTGATTGACGACTCTCAATTACGAGAAATTTTGAGTGTTGTTGGGATTGGCCCATATTGAATAAATTTTTATTAGAAAATGTTACTTATATTAAGTTGCGAGGTTGCAGTTTGGAAATAATAAAAAAGGTACAAAAATTATTGTAACTTATTTACTTTTGTGATATTGGGGGTAAGGTTGAGTTGATTGGCGACTCTTCAGCGATGCGAAAAATGCGAACACGTTAAAATCTGACGAAAAGAGGAAGCACCCAAGCTGCCAAGAAGAAGTTGACCAGACAAAGAGCATGGGTCCTCACTGTGGAAAATGTTTTGTTGTATCCTTCAACATGTGAAGAGATGTCCTTCCAACACAGAAATCCTCAATCAGAAGGAAATCAAGTGTGCGCATTGTGGCAAGGGCTTTTATTTCAATGAAGATCTCCTGCGCATTCATGCTTTGCGCCATGCTGTGGAGCTTCATGTCAAATGTGACCTTTGTCCCAAAGTATTCGTCACAAAAATAGCGAGCTGAGGAAACAAAAGAAGAGTTCATCAGAATGCAGAAGTTTCCATGTCAACTATGTTATTCGAGCTTTGTCAATTATTCCCACTTTCGAAGGCATATGATCCAGATACACGGAGAAAAGAAAGGAAGACGAGGACAGCATCAGAAACAGCAACGAGGACAAACTTCTTTCTAATACTTTGATTGTATTTTTTCATTCCTTTGAATCTTTAAATGTATTTCTAAGAAGCAAACACAAATCCATATTCTGGTCATTGCTCATTTTAATTTTGTCATGACATGATGCCAAATCCAAATAAATATAATACTGCCTAAAAAGTCAACACCACATGTTTGCTGATTTTTAGTAGTATAAATTCATGTTGTTAGTTAAGGCAATAGCATGTCCTTTACTATCTGCACATGTACACACTGGATCTCTCCGATTCATACAAACATTTGTCACTTCCAGTGCTCATTTCGCTCATGGTCATATGTATTATGTATCCAAGATCTGCACTTTTCCCAAAGGTTAAATTCTTGTTGTCTCCTCGTTTCTTGTTGTTGTTGCACATGACATCCTTCGTGGTTCATATGTGTCTTCTAGTCTTGCACAAAAAAGTGTCTTGGTCTTTCAAGGTCAACTGAGAATAAAACCTGCTTTCTCGTGATGTGCATCTTTAGGGCAGAATCATCATGTTGGAGACTTGTGAGTTGCGATTTGAGTTCTCGAAAGACATGGTAAATGCATAATGTCCGCATTCGTACATGTAAGGGAATATCTTGTGAATATCCGAGTGGGCTTGGCATGAGAAAATGTTAAGTTGAATATTTTGGAGCAAAATCACAATTTTTCCCTCACTAGTTCAGCGCTGGGATGAAGCATTTTTGAAGAGAATTCAGATTCGAACATTTCCTTATATTTGGTTTTATATGAGATATTCCGCGAGATAGCCTTTGACCTCATAATCGGCTCCTTGCTGGTCCAATGCATCACAAAAATCCTGAGAGTATTCTACGAGAAAGTGGTTGGCTAGGAGGCGTTTCCTTCACTTTACACACAATCTCGCCTAATTTACATAAAGCTGAAGCTTCTCGTGATTTCGCTAATTTTCATCCATTTAACCGGCAACCTTTGTTTGATTTGCATTAGCGCATCCATGCCCATGGGCGAGTATCAAATGCAGAGGGAAAATTCTCGATATGTTGCATACCTTCTTTGTTGTCGCATTGACAAATTACGTTATAAGTTATAATGCATATAGTTATGGAGCCGAGCATAACGAAAATTAGGTAACATAGATATACGAATTAATGCGATATTAATGTTCGTTGTATTTAGTTGAATTATAACTTCAAAATATGATTTTTCATGGTCAAACAATATAGTTTCAAGGATTTGCAAGATATTGCAATTTTGAATGAGTTAAAAGGTCAAACGAGTCGATTTTCCAATAATGGGAGGAATTCGTGCTTAATACAGGTATACAAGCTTAGCATTGAAAGTAAGGAAAGTTATTTAGTTACAATAAAACAAGTAAAATATTCCACCACGCGAATAAAGAAATAAAATCATAAGGATCACAGCATGTTTCCAGTGCCTTATTGACTATGAATTTTGCTAAATTTCCCTCATACACATATTCATAGGCAGGCCTGATATAGAATGGATAAATACAAAATCGTGTTCAACATCTGAAGGAATTTCAATCAAACTCATCATCACAAGGCTTTTCTAATTTTCAGTGGGAAAGCTACGTCATGATTTTCCTCGAACCTTTCCTGCTATATAACGGGTTTAACGGGATAACGATGTTTTTCCAATCTTCACATTCACAATTCATTATGCAAAAAGAGTTGAGCTTCTTTTCACTCATAAAGTTTTTCCCTTACAAAATCGACCTATATTCACTCAGCTCAAAATAAAAGTCTTGGAATTGAGAAATTCTAATCCTTACGAGAAGGTACTTTGAAGTAAAACGAAGGCCAGAGTGCATTGGGGGATGCAATGCTCTAGGGATTCTTTATACACTAATCCAAAATGTTCAAACACGCATTTCAGTCCCCATAAATGATATATCCATTATAATCTCGCATATCAGTGTATTATGGAAAAAAATCGTTGACTCTTTATCTTCTTTTGTTCCTCTGTCACCATATAGCATTACGTTTAGCACGGAAGACTGACCATCTTAGACTGTCCAAATTTTCGATCGTTCAAAAAGGGTACAAAAAAGGGATAATCCGAGCCCTTGATTGACACATCATAAAAAAGGTCGGAATTAAGGTAAGTGCTGCAGTAAAGTGTCTACATATCCACCCGTATATACTTGTATATGCTGACAAAAATTATCAAATGCAAGTTAGTTCTGACCACTTCATCGTGAAAAATATGCATTGACAATTTGCAACAAATACTGTAGTCATACAAGTGTACTTTAAGTTATCCCGTCACATTTATGTAATTTTAATTAATTTTTTCTCATAGATTCTGCACATGATTCCTTTTACACAGCATAATACACACCTTACATGTCAATCCAAGATCAGAGGTTGTCTATTTCATTTCTGCCAAAGCATATGGAGGCACGTCCAACAGCTAGGTTTAGCTGTATGTTATAAAGATGTGAAAGAATGTAGGCAGTAGATCCGAAGATTTTCTTCGGAATGCCCTTCCTTTACTGCCATTGGCAGATATAGATGAGGGATTCACAAACAAATATTTATAGAATAATAAATTGAACGGTACTGCCAAATACAGGCACACGCTATATCGTAGTTCTAGTACAAAATTTACTAGATGATGCAGAAGCTGCAAAATTTGATTTAATCAACTTCAAACCTCCCCAACAGCCTATAAAGTACAAAAATGTAAATGATGAAATTTCAAGGGCAAAATCAAACTACTCTTCGGTTGATATTTTAACGTATTTGGACTCCGTGAGCGTAGCATTGAAGTTGGATTGAATAAATTAATGTTTCCGTTAATGGTTAATTGTTTAAAGCTTTAGTTTAGATCTAACAGTACGTAGCTGTATATTTCTTTGCGTGATAACACAATTAAAAATATAATATATTTAAAATGCCAAAAATTAGTAATAGTGAATTCGTTTTAAAATTTGACATGTATAGAGTGTATTATGGTGTGGAAAGGCAATCGTGTATAGAAAGTGAGCTGAAATTACATAAATGTGACGGGATAACTTAAAGTAGACTTGTATGACTACAGTATTTGTTGCAAATTGTCAATGCATATTTTTCACGATGAAGTGGTCAGAACTCACTTGCATTTGATAATTTTTGTCAGCATATACAAGTATACACGGGCGGATATGTAGACACTTTATTGTAGCACTTACCTTAATTCCTACCTTTTTTATGGTGTGTCAATCAAGGGCTCGGATTATCCCTTTTTTGTACCCTTTTTGAACGATCGAAGATTTGGACAGTCTAAATTTTAGGGACAATCGTTTAGCACAACACAAGGTACATACTTATTTGTACGCATTTCAACCCTCATCTACAATCCACATGAATGCAGCGAAGATTTTGGAAGCTTGATCCTCTTCTTAGCGTCCTCGAGATTTATGTGGAACTGTACATGAAATGTGAGTACATGAGTACGTGGAACACAAAAAGTCAGGTATAAAACAGTCCATAATACTTTTGGTATAGAATCAAACATGAAATGGAAAAAGGGTCGAGCTCCAATTTGAGCTTCACCCATTCAAGGTCTGTCCCTTCACAAAATCGAACCATATTCAATATTCACTCACTAAACCATAGTTGGGCAGGACTCTAGATTGGTGGTCGAAATTTTTCGAATTCCACGGAAGGGAGGTATAGCAAAAAATTACATGGTACCAATTGTCGTACAATTGTTAACAATGACATAGTTTTCAGTTGCATAAAATTTTGTCGTAACAGTAACAACGACATTCCTTTGTAACATAACTATGACAGCTGTAACGCCAACATGTGTTGCATAAATATTTGAAAAACACAATGTAAAATATACCATGAGACTGGTTCATGTCACCCTCACGCAATACATTTTAAATGGATTTCCTTTCCACGCCCAATGGAAAGGACCCAAGTACTGTTTCCAAGTTGTTTGGTTTCCAATGAAACCTTAGTAGTGGAATTCAATTCGTAGTCACCGAAAGCGACAATCACTGTCCATTTTCTTCAATGCTTCGATTTTTTATACTCAACAGAAGTCGCGAAAAAGATGTCAACGTAAGAATGTCGTTGTCGATGTAGACTATTTAATTGTCCATTTTTATGCAAATGGCACCAGGACCCCAGTGGCCAGGAGTCTACGAAAGCCATTGGTGGTCTAGAGGTCGGTGTATTGGAGTCCAGGCAAACCTCTGGTGACCTGAACGTTGGTGGCCGGTGTCCTGCCCGACTATGCACTTAACCCAAAATAAAATTCTTGGAATTGATAAATTTCTAATCCTACGACAATGTACTGTGAAGTGAAAAGAAGGCCTGAGTGCTTTAAGGTATTCAACTCAATGCTGTATATTACGGGGAAAAATTTCCGTTGACTCTCGGTCTTTCTTTGTTCCTTTGTCATCATTTAGCATTACGCTCAACACAAAAGGTGCATACTTATACTTTGTGCGCATCCCTTCAACCCTCATCTACAATTCACATATTCACATCCGCATATATGCAGTGAAGATTTTGGAAGCTGGACCCTTTCCTTCGCTTCATACAGATTTAAGTGGAACTGTGCATGAAAAGCGAGGTTTAAAACAGTCCATCATCCCTTTGGTATATCATTTTTCTGTGCTCAAAACTGATTGGACGCGAGCATGAGATAAGGCACCCTTTTGCTGTGACTTGAGTATCGGAAAGCGAAATGCATTCTTTGCGCTTGGGAAGAATGCACAAATCCAATTTGTGGTGCACATCATCATCAAGAGTCAAAGGCACAACATCCTCAAAGGAGAAGCTCCTGCTGCCTGGATTCTCCAGGTCGGCGAGTAGTGTCCTTTTTAAGGCACTGAAAAATGAGGTTAAATGTGCATTCAGAAGATACTATTTGGAGGACGTGGTCAAGCTCAAGGTCGAAGACATCTCTGGTAGGAACTACAGAATTTTTTTTGAATGTAAGGAACATTTGATTTTCATTAACCATTTTTATCCAGATAATTGAGCTCTGCGTTTGGGTTAACGGAAGGAATCGGTGTAAGACCTGGAATTCATATTCATAGTTCATTCTCATTTATTTCCAGCGTCATGCACTCACGTCACTTCCCTTATTTTATATCAACACTGATTTTCTACTAGAATATAATTATTATTTTGTTTGGATTATGCAGGGTCAAACTCCAAGGTCACCGATGTACTTCATTTTGGTTTTCATGAACCGAAGTGAGAAACGCCAAGATAATGTATGTATTTTAGGGTTGATCGCAGAGGGAACGCCAAGATAAGCAAGAGGATCACTCAAGTTTTTAAGAGGGTTTTCCGAGACACGATAAGCGATCAGCTATTTGGGATTGGGGGTCGAGAATGTCTTGCGTGATGCACAAAGAACTGAGGATCTTCGTTCCCAGACTCAGAGGAAGATTACAGCCGACTGAAATTTCATTTTTTCTTTCAACTTCAATTGCAACGTGAGTGGCTCTTAAAATGCTGATACTTTTTGGAACACATTTTCCCATTGAGAAAAGCAAAATTATTATTAATGTGTTACTATTGCTGCAAATTTTCTTAGTGGATATTTGAAATACTTTATAGATTTACAATCGATGACAGCAGCCGGTAGGATCTGAGAATTTTCACCGCGTCCAAAATATTTTTCGTGACCTTGGCCCTTATTTCGTGTGGATTCCTAATATTCCAATCAAATATTCGCCTTTGGAGTAACGGTTCTTTGAATTTCACACATCGTCACAATGTACGTGATGATGAGTTGTACTCCAGTGGGATTATCAAGTTAAATTAAAGTTTCATTTCGATTATGGGACAATGACTTTTGTGAAAGCATTGCTTTGCAACTTTAAGAAATGGTCTCCAGGCAGAGGTTCAACACAAATGTAAACAGAATTAAATATGGTGACGAATATTTTGCTGTTGCCAATAAACCTGAGTAAATTAATTTTAGACTTAATGAGGATTATGATTACCAGATTTTATTAGAGTGGGATCTAGATTTTTCGAAACCAGTGAAGATGTTGATGTTTTTAAGTAGGTTCGAACACAAATATAATGTGGGGTTTACTTTTCAAGGCACAACGTAACATGGGTTAAATATGAAGTCAACTAAGTGGTTGCTGCTTGTAAATGTATTACAGTTAGTAATGAATTGAAAATATTGAATTGGCATACAATAGCCCCACTTAAATGCTGGGTATTGTCATTCGAAGCAATTGCAACATCAACACGTGACATTCTATAAAACGTTAAAAAATATAACATGAAATATTATATTGCAAACTCTTTTCATTGGTTAGTAAAACGGAAAAGTTGTATTTTGACTAAAAATTCGAATTTGTGAATAGTCGAAACGAAACAGGACTGATTACTACTAGTAAATGTATAACTAGTGGTGATCGATTAGATGTATTTGAATTGATGTCCGGTTATTCTTCTTACAAATTGGTTGATCGAGAGTATACTTGATGGAAAGAGAACAGTTTGATTTGAAGTTGGACCGAATTTCTCAATACTCGAAATGAAATAATGAGAGATATTAAAGAAAGAACGAAGTGGACGGTTGTCGCCTGTGCGAAGGTCTTCCTCAGCCCTTAGCGGAGCGATTGAGTTACTGCAGGTGACCGAAAGAGATATTGCCACTAAAAATCATTTATTATCAATATTAAATGTTAGTTGATAACGATAAGCTAAATTACGTTAAATGTATCTTCAATTAATATTATAATATCTATGAATTATGATTGTATCACCCCAAAAATGTAATATTTTAAAATGTATGCCTACACATTCCGCAATTTGAGTCAAATTTTTACATTTCCGTTTAAAATTGAAATAAAGGATATTCGCATAAATTTGAAATCTGAAAGCAGCATATTAGCCACCCGTCAAATCGAGTCATCAACATAACACGAATACGGTCATGAACTAATGTATGATATTGCATATTTGTACTCTATTTGAATTATTATGCTGGTCACTCGTTACGTCAGTCAAATTGAAATAACACACCAATGTAAATCCATTTATTCCTTTTGGGAACCTAGCAATAGTTATCAGTAATCAGTGTTATCACTTGAATCAGGTAACATCATTTATATTATTCACATTTCAGCTGCATCTAAGATTTCTGTCGAATCACGTCACTCTATATTGCAACACCATGAGTCTATAAAAAATTTTTAATCCACTCCAACTTGACACTGAGATGCACATCATTTACACAATTCCGGGCTGATTTTTATTTTCTCATTTAAGTTTTTTTAAGAAATAAAGGCAAATCGTAAAAGTTATTCAACCGTAATTTATTTATATCATTCTACTTGGCAAATGCGTTCCACAAAAATCGACACGCAACATCAAACAGCGTAAAACATTGAGAAACAAATACTCGGCTATAAATGTATCAATTGATTTCCCAAAACCAGTAGTAAAATATTTCCAACTATTTAGCTTCTGTCATTTGAAGACGCATTTTCCACCCTTGCACATCAATGATAGATTCAAATCACATCTGAGTCTCGTTTGCTCATCAAACTACTAAATTGAACTGTAATCTTACAATAATTAGCAATACTAGCTACCACCGCAATTTGAACAATACAAAACACTAAAAGGCGACTAGCACAAAAATATAAGATAACACAAATCTAGCACAAAAGTGTTGTAAAAGGATACAATTTTTCAGCACGAATTTCTTCGAAAAACTGACCTCTCTGGTACTGTTCCAATATTCGCTATTTTACTGGTGATCGACCAAATTTTGATTCAAAAGTAAACCTTTCCATGAGCACGGCAACGCCGCATATCAGGCAGCTCACGGTCCAAATGTAGAAAACCGTGACGAGATTCGACTCCAACGACAGTGCCACTTGTTCATCCCTCTCCGCCGTTTTGCTCAAATCATCGTGACTCGCCTTTTCAGCCCTCCCCACCTCGAACCATTTTTTCCAGAATAAATATATTCCGGAACTAGCCAACTTCTCCATTCGCCTCTTAAGATACTTCCCTCCAGATTTTGAAGAATAGTAAAGACGAGACACTGGCATGGCCTCATCATTTCCCTCATAAATTGGAATATGTTTCCAATTCCGATTATTTCGAATATTTGTCAAAATTCCTGACACCTTGGATCTACTTGAAAGGAATGCGGTTTTGCTACAGTTGCCAATCAAATAAACAACTTGGTCCGGGTCGGCATGTTCAGGCCCTCGAGTCGTCACAGGTAGGGAATAAAATCAGGGCTCAGATTTCAGGTACCTGAAATTCAGGCCAGGTTCAGGTCAGTTCAGGCCTGATCTGAACTTGAAATTTTCAAAATGGCCTGAACTGAACTTGAAATTCCGAGACAGAACTGAACCTGAAATTTTTCAGGACCCTGAATTACCTGAATGTACATTTTAACTTTCATTCAATTTGCTTTGCCCGTTCCACTTAAGGATGTATTCCGCCTTTCATTGCGAAACTTTTCCACCACACCATGTTTTACATAACGTGTGCATACAGGGGGATGCATATCACGCATTGTTCTGGCCTTGTGGGTGTGTAAACATTCGCATATACTTAAATCATCTCATAAGTTAGGGTTGATTTTCGAAAATCGAAGGAATATTCGATCTTTGGCAAGCACTACTCTGACCCAGTTAACGGGAAATTCCCAGTTAGTATTTTAAATGGCCGAAAATATTGTATCCACGCCATCAACGTCAAAGAGGTCAATTGAGGATATAATTGACGTTGAAATTGACGCCGAGGAACAAGCAAAGAGGCGACTACTTGAGGGAATAGAAAAACGGCCAGTGCCAAATTTTGGAGCCTTACGATCTAACATTTATCAGTTGTTTGCTTGGAATGATGAGTCTAGACAATGGAAATGTATTATTTGCAGGTAAAACATCCACAGATAATTAAGTAAAATTTAAATACAAAGCATGTCAACGTGAATCGTTATGTGAATATTGTGAATAAGTACCCGGATTTCATAACGAATAGTTGATAATTTTGTTTTAGTAAATCGTATAACCATTCATCGACTGGTGGGAGTAGCACCTTAATTAAGCATCTTCAAAAGGAGCATTCAAGAGCACTCAATGAAGCTGGAGGAATCGAAGCACTAGGGGAGGTCATACAGAAGGGTAGCTTGGAAAAATTCATAAAAATTACTCCAAAACGTCTCAATTACAAGACTGTGGAGCCTTTGACGGAGGAAGGGTTTCGAAGAGAGCTTTTGGAATTTGTTGTGAAAACAAATCAACCCTTTGCCCTGACAGCCGACGACGGGTTCAAACAATTTGTGAACTACTGCGTTCAAGATAAACTGGAAATTCAGATGCCTTCGCCTCCAACCTTGAAATCCGATATGTTGAAGTTGTATTCAGAAGAAAAGGCCAAATTGCAGGGAGAACTATTGAATAATGTTGGAAAAATCAGCTTCATTCTGGACGCCTGGACATCTAAAACTCAGAAGCCTTTTCAAGGAGTAGTTGCAACGTGGATCAACAATGACTGGAAATTATGCAGTACTGTACTTGATTTAACATTATTGAAAGGATCTCACTCCGGGGCTAATCTAGCCAAAGCATTTGAGGAAGTCCTTAATGAATACGACCTATGGGAAAAACTACTTGCTGTCACCACTGATAACGCAAGCAATATGGATAGTATGTTTTTGAACCTTGATGGAGCGGCCAGGGATAAACTTGTCGATTTTGAAAGTGAAGCGTATCGAGTACGGTGCATGGCTCATATAATTAATTTGGCGTGTCAAGATATACTACGAATGGTCACTGGAAGTAACGTGCCATCACCAGAAGAAATAGAGGACTCATTAGAATTCGAGGATGATGACGACATATTAGAACCAGCAAAGGTTAAGACAATAATATAAATTAGAATACACAAATTTACACTTATCCACACCCTGCCTATCAAATTGCTTTTGTTTATATATATTTTAGAAGACATTCTTAGAGAAAATTAGGATTGCTGTGTCGTCAATTCGCAAATCCCCTCAAAGATTGGAACGTTTTGAAGCAGAATGTACACGATTGGAAATGGTCCCAAAGATGCTTTTGCTCGACGTTTCAACGCGTTGGAATTCCACCCTGGCAATGCTTCGTCGAGTGACGGAATTCAAACAACCGTTTCTTGCTACAGTGGAAAGTATTCGCAAGCTCCGTGGCTTCCGATTGCGAGAAGACGAAGATTTGTGGAATCGTACATCACTGTTAATACAAGTTTTGGAACCTTTCGAAGAAACAACTCGCATGTTGAGTCAAGGGCACTCTCCGAATCTTTCGGATGTATCAGTTGTCTTTCATTGTCTTTTCGAACATTTGGAACAATACATCGACAACAAGAGTGGAAAATTCATTGGAAAATCTCGTTCAAAATCAAAAAATACTTCTCATCATCCGGAATGGTTAAAAGCTGCCGCAAACAAGGGATGGCAGAAACTACAAAAGTACTACGCAAACTGTGACAGCTTGGTGTATGTTGTAGCAACAGGTAAATTGAGAAGCATTTTAAAATGTATGTAAATTTTCGCATGATCAGCTCGGTTGTTAATCATGTACAAATTGTGATTGCAGTAATGGATCCTAGATACAAATTAAAATGGTTAAGCGTATCATGGGAAAAGGAATACGTGACTGCAGCTAAAAATAAGATATTGAACCTATGGGAAATGAAATACAAAAGGCGTGATGACGAATACGACGTTCCATCCAAAGATCCATCCAACAAAAAACACATCGGGGACTTGATTGCTGATAAAATGAAAGGGTTTCATAAACCCGAGGATGAGCTAAAGAAATATCTAAATGATCCAGTTGTGAATTCTAAACAAATTGGAAATGGGATTGAAGGGGTATTGGGTTGGTGGAAAGTAATTAAAAACTTATTAATAAGTTACTTAGTAATATTCGTGAATAACACCATTTCAGTATGTTAATATAGTGTTTCATATTGTTGAACTAAATTTTTCTGATTTCGCTAGGCACACGAACCGGTTTATCCATCCCTTTCCAAAATGGCAAAGGATTTTTTAGCAGTATCGGGGACTGGTGTTCCAGTGGAACGTTTGTTTTCGTCAGCCCCAGACCTTTTGACAGTTCGCCGTCTACGTATGAAAGCGGAAACTGTCCAAAAAGCCTTGTGCTTAAAACAATGGGTCAAAAATCGGGATAAAATTTACTCTATTCCAATTATAAATGATGCTATTCTAGACATATTGCACGACGCGGAAAGCGATAATTAGTTTGAATCGACTCAAGATCAATTCTTTGTGCGCTGCAGAATAATTAAATTTATAAACACGCCTACATACTGTTATATTAATAAAAGTAATAAAATTCAGGGGCCCTGCAGGGCCCTGAACTGAACTGAACTGAACCCTGACCTGAATTTCGGTCGTTGCCCTGAATTTGGCCTGAACTGAACTTGAAATTTCACGATGGCCCTGAACTGAACCTGAAATATGTGGCCCTGAACTGGCTGATTTTATTCCCTAGTCACAGGTACAATCCTTCCAAAGAGGTTCATCATTTGCTTGACCTGCAGAGGTGCATCCATTTGTTCCAGGAGGGAGGCATTTTCCCAATTCCTGTCGAAAAATTTGTACTGTTCAGAAGTCAACTTTGTGGCAAGCCAGTGTCCAAGAGTACCTCCGAAATCAGTCCACCTAATACGCTCATCTCCGGCTATAATTGCAGGTGTATAAAACTTGAAATCTTTCATTCCTTCCATGGTTGTCCACGTCTTGCGAATTTTCCTCACAGCCAACACGTTGGTAAAATTAACTCCGCGATATGCATTACTCAAGATAATTGCGGAAAGAGTCCATCCAGCAAGTAAGTACCTTAGCTTCTTACTTCCGCTTACTGTCTTCACGTCAGTTGCTGCTTGGAGGAGCTCTGCAGTTATTGAAAATAAAACCTGGACCCAGGTTGCAACCTGAGAACTTCCTTTCCCACGGCTGCGAATAGTGTTGCTCTCAAAAATAAATAATTTAACAGCGAACCCAGTGGCGAGCAAACTCATTCCAATCATCAACCAAACCGTCTTCCGGAAGGGGAGAATATACAGAGACAAGTTGATCGGATATGGATCTCCATCACAGGTGAGAAAATTATAGGACAGCGATTCAAATGGGACCATGTCATATCGGTTTTGCCACAATGTGCTCAAGCTCATTCTGGAAACACTAAAGTTTGTCTGGCCAGTCATAAGTTGTCTAAAGTTCGTCAGCTCTTGTGTAATTAAGACGAGAATAATGTGATAAAATTGCAAATTTAAATTCATGATTTCCAGCAAATTTCGAGCCTTCGGGATTTCCAGAATCGTGGTTAAGTTTCCTCGTAAGCTCCCGAATCCAAGCTTATGGTACAAATGTTTCCCATCGCCGGTCACATTCGTGTAAGCGCCAATGAGGATCCTTCGGAAATCTCTGTAATCGAATTTGGTAGAATTAGTAATAAGCTGGTTATCTACAAATGGGTAGTCCTTTCCTGCCAACTCCGAACCTATGCAAATCTTGCACATGTGAACAACCTCGCTAATCTCCGATTCAATTACGTATTCTCCCCTGATGTGATTTTCCTTGTAGGAATATGATACTCGGAATAGGATTCGAGGATCTTCTGCTGTGGCACGCTTGTAAAATTGGCTCCAAAAAGATTTGGAACGAAGATGCAAGTGGAACTTTGTGTGGGCACTTGTGACTAAAAAGACAGGAAGTGGCAACCTGTACAATGGAGTTTTATCTATCCTCCGTCCCGAACCCTGTCCGTAATCTTTAGAAAAGGTATGCCACCATTTCCCACTGCCAAGCGCGTCAGTGAAGGCCCTAATCACGGAATGTAGCTGATCTGCAGAATTATGCAAATCTTTATATCGAAAATCATTCATCACGAAGGATAATGTTTGGCAGAAGGTCCACCTTCCAAATGTGAGTTGTGTGGAAAAGTTTCCCTTGTGTTTCGTGACAAGACGGTATGGTGTAAATGAGATATTGGAAAGATGAGAGTTTGTTGGAGGAAGTAGTTCCATTCCTTCGCAGAGAAAGACAAAGTTGTAGCAATTTTGAGATCCTTGCAACCAATTCAGGTGGGGAAGGGTAACAGAAATTGTCTCAGTTCTGGATTGGGGCAATAAGCAAAAAATAAAAGACGGGGGTTATTACTCGAGCCATTATGTCGCCTTACAATAACTTAATCGAGATGGCTGAGATGTCGAACTTCACGCCGAGAAGAATGCTTTTGTTCTAATTTCAGGAAACTTTCTGCAAAAATTACCGATTTTATACTTTCCAGTTTCCAGATTTAATTGGTTTGTTAGAATTGTGACCAGAGCAGAGTGTTCTCAGCAGCCTGTGTGTGCAACGAATATTTCGCAGACGAGTACAAGGAGTGAATTCATAAGGCATATATCCACGTGCATTTTTTAGACACTTGAGTTAATATTGATTCCCCTTCGATATTACAGTATTGATTGTCTTACTTAAGGATGGAACACTTCAAGCAGTGGTTGTTCTGTTCGTCAAAAAGTACTGATGATGGTGCCATTGAAGATCCAATGTAGCAACAGTGGATTGTTTTTTGGATTTGTTAGTTACAAATTTTGTAGTTTTCTCTTGTAGGGTACGGCGTAATAACTTTGCTATATGGAATTGGATAAGTAAATTGTACATGAATTGAAGTATTTATTATAATAATTGACGTGCTTAACTA
>JAQFZW010002427.1:0-17508 GCA_034687055.1 Heteromurus nitidus | reverse complement strand
GGATCCTCATCATCACGATCCCATATCCCAACGTATTTTTTTTACTTGGCTGAGGAAAGAAATACATTTATTTTTTGTTTCTCTTCCAGTAATTCCTCGTATGCTCAAGTCTCCCCCCAAAAAAAGTAGTTTCTTTGACTGGCAGTTCTCTAACTGGGAAGATAATATGCCTTCTGATCATGACGGACAAGAGTTTCTCCTTCATTCGCAATTTTCTCTGTTCGCCTTCGCCTCCACAGAGGAAGCATAAGACATGATCGACGAGAGTGACTTGAGGGAAAAGAAGGAATATATAGGCAGCAGGCAGAGACTGAGTGAGTTTCTCTCTATCTCTCTCTCTCTCGTCAGAGTTAAACGTCAAGTGTCAGTGTTGGAGTATAAATGAGCGTTTTTATTCGAAGGGAAAGGTTTGGGGAAGCGATGCTCATTTCCTTCCTAAACTTGGCTGCTGCTATGCAACACTCTCGACTTTCTCGAGAGAAGATGTTTGTCTGAAGATAAAAATTATTTGCTAGAGTCATCCATAATCCATCGAAAGTGGAGACTTGGAGACCAAGACCACACTCAAATAATCCCACTGCATCATCCTCCAGAAAAAAAAATTGTATCTGGAGGAATGCATGAACGTGCTAAAAGTTTTCTCTCTCGCTGCATTTTGATACCGTGGGTATGGGAGTGTGTGTGTGTGTCTTGAGAGGATAGATAGACACCTTCACCGAGAGCGGATAAAGGGAGCCCATTTTTATTTCCAGTTGAACACTTTTACTCGCCTTCTCCATCCTTCCTCCTTTCTTCCCAGAGCCATTCAAATAAATAAAAATGGGATGAGGTGGAAAATATTGAGCAAGTTGCGTCATGTCTTGAGAAAAAAAGGGAGAGAGGGAGAGAGGACGACGGTAGAGGTGTGTCCATATTGGCAGAATATTAATAGCTTTTGTATCAACTTTCGTGTGGAGAAGATGGTGCGATTCATACTCCATATTTTTTGACAAGTGCGATATATTCTCTCTCTCTCTCTTGAAAAAACGCAATATGATACCAAATACTTTAGCGAAGTCTATAATAATAATAAAATATAGGATCCAATGATTCGAAAAGTATATATTTCTCTCGGGCGGGAAAAGCGTAAGAAAAAAAAGCCAAAGGAAAATGAACATTTTTTGGAGGAAAACTTACCGAGGTGCAGCGGAGGCGGTTGACATGATTGATGGTGGCAAGAGTACTGCGGCGGTAGAGAATGTTAAACCATGTGACAAGTCCCTGTCGATTTCAATGTTCCACTATGCCTCTGGACAAAGGCCACCACACACTCTCACTCTGGAGAAATCTAGTCACTTCTCTCTCGAATTGCACAGAGACACAGCGCAACGGCCTAGACACACACACACAGTCAATCACAACATCTGCTTTTCACTCTGGAAAAAAAGAAAGAAAAATGGATATATGTCTTTTTTCTTCAGATTAACAGAGCTGGAAACTATATGAATTGGTTGGGGAGCACGTGTGAGAACAAAAGGGTTAAAAGCTGTCATTCCAATAATACATTGTATTTGCGAAGATGGTTACGATGATGACTCTCTCCCTCTCACTTTTTTTCACTTTCTTTATTGTTTCCCCTGAGCAGTGACCAAGACCACAATGGACTCTTTTCGCCCCTTCTCTCCCCAATAATATTCGTATTATCATTTGTCAGTTGGGAGAATCATGAAAAAAAGGAACAAGTGTGAAAGATGAATGATTGAATGAATATATCCTCTGGTTTGGAATGTTAGTACTGAGGTTTCACTTTTCCAAGTTCCTTGACTCCACACAAATCACGCGGGAGAGACAGCAGAGCAGGAGAAGGGAAAGCGCCGGAAACTTGTTGTTCAAAGACATGAGCTATCTTTTCTCACTTTTCCCGTCTCACTCGCTTTGTCAACAACACGCCCTCGGAGAGGAAAAAGACACCGCGATCAGTGGAAATTTTCGAACGAATATGAGCTGCTCACTGCCTTTGGGAAAAGAGAGAGGATTCGATACGAAAACTACACACACGGAAGCCACAGGCGAAGACACACTATATCTATCTCTCTTCCCTATTCTTCTCTTTACTCCGGCATCACAAAACAGCAAAATCAGAACTGTCAACAAAGAAGTTTTCTCTTGTGTGGAGAAAATGTCTACGACATTCTTCCCCATCTTGGCTGACAAGTTTGTCTGACAGCGAAGAAAAAGTAGAAAGAAGATACAAAAAGTTGACTCTCGTATTTATAATTACCCACGTCACGTCCCCCCAGCAGTAGAAAGTCGCACGTCACGCAAAAAAAATATTCTTTTTTCATATATATTTTTAATCTAATGTGCGATATGATATCAGATGAAGGAGAGAGAGAAATGGGAGAAGTAAGTGGCCATGACAAACCATTTGACAAATGCACACATTCACTCACTCACACACATGCACACAGACACACACTCGAACAAAAAGTATGAAAAAAAATTGGGATTGTGGTGTGGCCATTTTGGAGACGGACCGGTGGTGGAGTCCCAAGATCTACTTGAGAGATCAAAAGATTGCGTGCTCATCTATTATTCATACAAGTGTACCATGTAACATGTGCCATTAGCGTCACTCCAACAATACTTTCATCTTCTTCCACAGGAAATTTATGGGGGTAAAGTGATAAAGGGGACACAAGTGGACAAGGGATATATAAAAGAAATCTATCCAGTTATCTTGGCCAGGCCAACTTACTCCTCCTCCCCAGAGAGAGAGATGTAATAATTTTTCTACCTTTTATGCTCAAGATGGTCAAGAGCAACGGTGTGGATTTTAATTTGAAAAAATATCGTTAGGTAGATACTATATGAGTTTTTTTGGAAAGGAAGAAAAGAACTAATTTTTGGAGGGGAGGAAGGTGAACTCTCGTTATAGATACTTGTGGCTAAAATGTTTTCTTTTTTTCCTGATCACCCTTGTTGGGCTGGAAAAGAGTGGATAAAAGTTCGTGGAGAGAAATAATAAATTAATGTGTAATCCATCCTAGAATCCATGATCCAGCAGCAGGCAATAATAGAAATGGTGTAAAGGCACGATAATGGGGATCCTATTAACAAGAGAAAGTGGGCAAAATGGGAAAACGATAGAGCGAGAGCGAAGGAAGGAGAGAAGATGAAAACAAATAAATGGAGAGACAGGAACACGCACGTGTCTACGAAGAGCACATGCAACACAGTGGCACGGACAAAAAAGAAAAAGTAGAGAGAGAGCGAAGGAGAGACAAAGAAAGTGGGCAACCAAGTTTTCCCCTTCTTCTTCTTTCTTTTTCTTAAGTTTCCTTCGTGGAGAAAATTTATGTGAGATGAAGTGAAGAAAAGTGAGAGGGAGTAAGTTTGCGAGAGCGAGAGGAACTGTGCAGAGCATGTGCTCACCTTCCCGATTCCGGAGAAAGAATGGTGGCTGTGGCTGGTGGCTGTGTGCAATTTTATGTCACTCGATGGAATGCCAGCAGCAGCAGCAGCACCACCACACCACCACATTCCATTCCACCCAACTCTTTCTCTCTCTCTCCCAAAAAATAAAACTCGGAAGTAAGTGAGTCCAACTCGCTGAGAGACTCTCGCTCAGTCACCCTCAGCTTCTGCCTCTGGACTTGAGTTGCCAACAAAAATTGTGGCAAAAAAATATACGCAACTTTTTTTGCAAAAATATTGAACCAACTCTCTCTCTCCTTCCTCATCTCCATCTCTCCTTCCATATCCACATGGAGTGGAAACAAGTGGGAAAATTATGAGACGGGAAAGACACAAGAATGGAAACAAGGGAAAAAAATCCTAAACAAATGTTCAAACACATTCAGTCCTGACAGTAAACGATACACAAGAGAAACACAGAAAGAAATATACGTTGGAACATACAGGAAAAGACTTTGAACTACTTTTCACGATGATTTTATACTTTTTGGTGTTCTGGTAAATTCCTCATTCCCTCAATCCCCTCCTCAAAACTCACAAAATGAAGCTGAAAGCATCAACTTCTCTCGTATGGATTCTAACATGCTTCCATTCCAAAAGTCTTTTCTTTCCAATCCAATGACAATATGCGGAGACGAGTGCACCATGCATGAAAACGGCACAGTTAACACGTTCCCAGTCAAAATAGGAGAGAGAGAGAGAGTCAACATACATTTATTCTCCTTTGTCGTGGTTTTACATGAGAGCCACAAAATGACACGAGCATGTGGCTTTGGCTTGCTGGCTTCGCATTGTTTTTTTAACTTGTACCTTGTCGCCATACGCCGCTTACTTTGTATTCCACAAGTATATATCCGCTTTGCTGATATGTTTTAGTTGCTCTATATTCAGCCACGTTTATCTACATTAGAACAATGCAGAGGGGCATAATAATAATATGGCGAATAACTGAAGGGCCATAAACCCATTTATTTTATATGTTTTTGAGGATCCCTTCATCATTAGTGGGAAAGGCAAGTCCATTCGAATGAACATGTACCTTGGCCTAGCCAAAGCCCACACTACTCTTAATTACGTTAAAGACAGAAGGGCATCGAAAGAATCACTTTCCTCTCCAATGTCTCCAATGATTTGTAGCTTCTCTCTCTCTCTGCCTCTCTCCTTTCCAGTAAAGCTCATCCTCAGCCAAAACTAAAGACCTACGTTTTATGGATGAATTCACCAAAAAGCTCACGGTTTGACGTGAGGTTTAGCTGCAGAGGATAGGATTTACGCAGAGGAAATATATTGCCTCTACCTTACGGCTATATAATCCGTATCGAGTTGTGAACGAAAAGGAAAATTTTACCATTTCGCATTGTAGTTTTCCGCTTTGTCCACATTTTAGAGGTATTCCGTCAAAGTAAAGGAAGGAACAATATAGGTGAATTATGGTGCTTATTGCTTATATATATCCCTTCTTGACCAGAGTTCCTTTTTTCCACTCATTCCTCCTCCAAATCTTTTTCAAGAAGTGTGCGTGTGTATTTGTGATACTCCCAGGGTTTTCCCACACCGATTGAGCAACACGCAACAAAGTGGAAAAAAATTGAAGTGAGAGATGAGTGACGTGCAATTACAGCGTATTTTATGGAACGTGGCACCGATAAAAAAGTGAAATCCCCATAAAAAATTTCGAGAAAAACGACGAGAATCGAGAGAGTGGAGGAATCTAGATGAGAAAATGAGGGACTATATGACTGACTTGACTAGCTCACCTTTGCCAGGGACAAAATGGGAAAAATCTCACTCAGTCAAAGTTAATAGAGAGACACACACATGAAATCATGTCAAACTTGGTCACATCACACACACTCGAGCAGACAAGCGGTTTTGAACCAACCTGCTCCACTGACAAAGACAGACTACTCAATGGATGCTGGGAAACAAGGAATAATCCTCGAAAATGAAGGTGCTCAAAAAAAAGCACATGCCCTCTGCACTATATGCACTGTATACACACCTTGTTCATGGGTTTTTGTGTGATCCAAAAAAAATATATGTTGGGAGTGATTGGTTTATGTGTGGACGGTGAAGAAAGAGATTGAGATGAGGAATATATTTGGATATAGCGTTATAGCGTGCTACAATGGGGCTGCTTTTGGAACAATCACATTTCTGGGCTGAATAAATGCAAACTGCAAACACCCTATCTAATCTATATTAAAGACCATTTACATTCATAACATGCAAAAATGGATTGCTTAATTCGTTTCTCGAAGCAGACTGCGAATACCGACATACAAGCTTGGCTCTCACTCTCTCGAGGGCGAGAGCAAGAGTCTACGCTTACAATTTAGAGTACAGACTTTAGATATATTTTTAGGGGCAATGGATATAACTGTACTCTGGTGCGTATGCTGCCTCTGCGAGTAATAATCAAGTGACGGCACATATCAAGGTTATTTCGCTTTTTTTCTATCAAATCATTCCGTACTGCACTCGCTGCACTCACAAACTTGCAACAAAAAAAGTGGACCAGACGAGCAAAATGCAAATAATCTTTTCCACTCATCTCTCAAAAAATGATTCACTTTTCGATTGTTATTATTGCGAAAATGTGTGTTTAGAGTGAGCAGAATGCTCCATTATTATAAATGTTGGACGTCCACTCTCTCAATCCACATTCATTCAGCTGGATGTTAACGGTTGTTAATGAACAACAAAAGGAATGAATGTGAGTGATTATCATGATGATGATTTTATAGCGTTATGAATGATGGGGCAATCTGTTATTTGGTACGAGTGCATTTCCACACTTGTTTTCCACTGATTGTGACGATTATGTTTGTTGTGTCCATTGTCCGATGATGGGCACCGCATGACACCATTCGAGCTGAATTGCAATTTTATGTTCGAGTTGATGTTTCTCAAGATGATTTCTTGTGCGTATGATTATATGCTTCGAGGAGATGAAATATTTAGATATTGTCAACTCATAGTGCAAGCATTGGGAAATCCAAGAGAGCGGTCTACCTAAAGATCTCCGCTCGTCACTTACACTTTTTCTTGGAAGGAGTACGCGAAGACGATTGACGTAAACAAGTTCAGAGCGGTTTCCTCGTAAAGATTGTAAGTTGTCGCACTTGCATGTTCTGAGGAGAGATGTAAGATGAAAGTGTGGAATATGGAGCTAGAAAGTAATCCCTTTCTGTATGAAGCACACGTACGTCACCTCTTGTTTTCTTTCATTATCCGTGATCATCCTCCTTTACAACGTAACACTCACCCGAAGAAGAAGAAAAAAAACCAGAAAAGAGAACATATAAAAGTCACCGTCATCGTCTAGTCTACCCATAAAATTTTCTTTGTCGTCTTATTGAAAAATTGTTTTCGCAAAACATGAAGAAAAAATCGTCAGTGTATCACGTCGTGTTTTCGAGTTTGTTAAATCGAAACCCACTTATCGTTAGCAAAACCTTATTGCTGACGAGAGAAATTTTTTGACAAACAAGAGCATTTGAACATATCGTCACGAGGGAACGTTGAAGCCTGTTTATTTTACTTTGTCCCAGCATGTATTAAATTTCTGTCAAATCAAGAATTGTGAAGAGAAATAATGCGTAAATTTCAGCATCCGAATCCAACTTTTCTTGTGGAATCTCAATGGTTTAGTTTATCTTACAATTAGAGTGGTTACTGAAAACGACACTGGGCAAAAGTGAAATAGACAAGCTTAAATCTTCCCTCGTCAAAGTGATAAAGTATTCGAGCAAAAAAATTGCCGCACGTCAGCTTCTTTCTTGGTTTTTTTAGTCCTAAAATTGATAACAAGAGGAATATGCATTATTATATGCAAGTTCAGCTGAAAAAAAGTAAGTCGTCAGAGGATTTTGATGAGTGGCTTTCATAAAGCCTGAAGCATATTTTGAAATGAAATGCAGCTCAATTTCCAGGGATACGGAATGAGAACACTGCGTACACAAAAAATAAATGGAACATGATTCACGTACAGCTATCCATTTCAGACTCACGCTCCGAAGAAAATATATTATACCATGTCATCCTCACTTTTCCTTATGAAAGTCTCCCTTTCAGGGTATTTTGTGTGCATCATTGCGGAAGTTGCGTCTGCAAAATGGTCACGAGGAGGATGAGCTGAAATTTTTTTTAAGAAAAGAAAATTAAAACAAGATGGAAGACAAAGGGAAAAAAGGTCTGGTGGCTTTTCATCTCCTTGTTTCGATGTTGCTGTTTTGTTAAAAAAATTATTTTGTTCCACTTCCACTCGTGTGTCCCCTCATTTGTTTGGATGGAAGTGAGCCATGTTTTACGACAACCAAAAATGAATATCTTCCTCATCCCCTTCTTCTCTTTGCTTTGCTTTTTTACCCAACTCCAACTCGAAATGGAAAAAGTGAGATTTTTGTGAACTTTTGCTTCCAGATCGTGAGCGCATCTAAGCATTCATGCGAAATGTAGCGATACTCGAGCAGCAGAGATTCTCCTTTTCTTCTTCATAATTTACATGGATGAGCGGAGTTGTTGTGTACACGTGGAGTGGATCTCTGCCTTTTCCGAGATGTTGTTATGTGTACTTTTGAAAATAATATCCGTTTCATGCACTTTTATATATGCACATCGAGAGAGAGAAAACGTTGTGTGCAGTGCACATATAGGTTATGATAATGTCGCAGAAGAGTGGAAGATCAACTGCACACAATAAGCTTAAACAACGTCTATACAACTCGAATATATGCAAAGAAAGAGAGGAAACTGACTTGACTGAGAGCGAGAATTTTTTTGTTTGTTTGTTTGTTGTTTCGAGCGGACTCGCTACACAATTTCTTCTCGCTCTCGAAACTGCACCACGGCTTTTCCTGTATTATTCCTCAGTTTTACAATTGTGATATGGTTCCCGTTCCTTTTTATTTATAGACGTGGGCTTGTATAGTTCAAGGATGCTCTCCTATAATCACAAATGTCTAGGTTAGGATTATTACCGTTGCTTCGTCCACAATATCCGCTGCAGAGATGAATGCGGAATTGAGAGAGGTGGAGGATATGTATAGCTTGTGCATCAGCATCATACATTTTTAAGAACACCAACAAAAACAGAAAACCCAATGCAGAGAGAATGACCCCGGACTCTGCGGAGTTCGTTCCTTTTATGAATTTATTCGATGTTTTTTAAGGTAAAAAAGGTAGTGTCGATTAAGCTGAAGGGAAACAAGAGGGAGCTAGAAGAATTCCAAGAAAAGAGAAATCCAGGTACTTCATAGTCGAAAGTTAAGTAAGTCGTTGAAAATCTCCTTCCAGATTTTTCCTGGAAATATCTCGGAGGATTAAATCAAGCTTGTCCTTTGTTAAGGAGGACCTAAGACAGAAAAAAAATCATAGTACCAAAACCAAAGTAAAACGTTTTGTGGAGTCGCCAAGAGCAAGGCTGTGACTAGAGCTGGAAGTCTTCAATCCAATTTAAAACGGAACACACATGCACAATTTTTGTGTGCGTGTGGAAAAGAATAAGTTGGCAGCTTTCGACATGCGGCGTGAAGCATCCGAAATTGTCATCTCTTCTACTCCTCTCTCTCTCTCTCTCCGGAACATCTCTTCTGGGAGACCTTTAGCGCATTAGTGGTGACCTAAAGTTAAACAAGGAATATTACCGAACACATTTTCATGTGGATATAAACAATTCCCAGCTGTCGTAAATGTATTACGAGGGACACGAGCACATTAGAAAATCTGTCTGGGAAAATGTGGCCAACTTTCATGTCCCGAAAGGAATGTAGCTATATTTTTCCAACATCATTTTCTCCAATAAATATGGCCTATCTCGCCAAGCCCAAAAAGAATATCCTTTCCACAGACTTTGGTGTACATATTTTGCATTAGAGCCTCGCATGCATAAAGATAGGACGTCTGCCAAAGGCAGATCAACAAGCCGCGAAAGAAACAATAAAGTAGACAACGGGATTTCCAGGCGTACGTCTATGAAATACTAATTTAATGCTTCTCCGTGCTCCCAAACTAAAGACTGAACACTTCGAAACGGCGATCGGAGAAAGCATTAGGAGAAGAGGAGAGCTTTTGTCCGGATATTTTTTTTGATGTTGGAAAGGGATGTTTGCGAACGGGTGAAAAAGAAAGAGTGCATTTTAGTGTCACTTTAATGCTTCTCCGAATCTCCAGCCCAATCTTTGCTTTTCTCACAATAAATCCTGAAGCAGAAGCAAAACTGCCTATATTTTTTCCTCCAGAGGAAAAATAAAGTGTGATGTTGGCGTTACATGGATGCACCTGGTTTAGCATTATGGTCACATATGTTTTTGAAAGGATCCAACATATTTCCCATGATTCAGATTCACCAAAGTGAAAAGACGCTTCCTGATTGATCATTCATGAATTTGTGAATGTATGTAAGTATGTATGCCATGTACCAGAACCTAACTAGCGCACAAAAAATTCTTGTCAACAATTTTCTTTTTTTATGCAGCAAAATAGCAAATCTCAATTTCACCTTAAGAATAGTTTTGACGGTGATTGAGCATCAAGGATTCTGGAAAGTGGAATCAAGAAGGGGTTTTCCAGGATCAGCATGAAAATTTGGAGAGGGAGACAGAGAGATAGTGAGAGCTTGTAAATATTCTGAGAGGAGAGGAGCCGAGAGTTACCCAACAACCTTCTTCAAATGCTTCTAGCATTCGTGGATAAAAGATCACGAGACCTTTTACATTGTTTAGGGAAGGAATTGGTGAGAGACAAGTGGATTGTTTCCATGTACCATTCTGCTTATGCAGGTCAAGGAGATGGCGGAAGTGTGGAACATAATACTCAAAACAGAGTTGTTGTTTTTTGTTGTTCAGCTCAAGGCGAACTTTGAGACCTTTACTTACACTTTGTGTATCTCAACGTGATTGGGAAGATGAAAAAGAAATTGCCGAGTTACCTGAAAGCGACGTGCTCATCGTTTTAAACTAAACTCGCTCTTCACAACTTCCCTCTTCTCGTTTCTCTTGCGGGCGTAAACGAGTTGCTCCTCTCTCCTCAAACGGAAATCTTGTCATGTGTTGGAGCTCAACGTCGGGTTTATATTGGTGATACGACTGACTCCATTGAAATTTTTTTTTTGCAACTTTTCGTTTTGAATAGACTCCATTTTTTAAAATAAAAATAGAAGCCTTTTTTAGCTTTGAGGATTTCACGCAAGATTGGTTGCATTGAGGAGAATCTTTAGGGACATGCTGAACGTCTATCTTCTCCATCATTTCTCTCTTTCTCAATTTTTTTCCCACTAAAGTATTAGTTTGAAGGGGATTTGGGAATCGGGAGTAGTTAAACTCGAAGCACTCGTCCAAAATATCAACGGCGGAAACATGTCGCTAAGAGGAAACCACGATTTTTTCTCCGGCGAAATGGCGAGGAAGGTGTGAATAATGAATGAGGATGCTATTTTGTGGTAAATTGAAAATTGCCTACCTACACCAGCTTTTCGATGATCATCATCATCCTTGTCACGTTGCCTTGCACTCCCAACCTTGTAATAATGATGATGAAAATATTCTGGAGGGATGAGTGTGTGGCACGTCGCTCAAATTTTATTACTTTTGAACATTACCGATTCTTGAGGATGTCTCATTTTTTTGGAAGATATGTTCGTTTGGCCAACCTTGATCCCGATTTTAACTTCGACAGCATATTTTCTTGGCAGAAATTTCATTTCAGCGAAATTAAATTAAGTAGACAGATGGCTTCCTCTTTCTTTACGGATGCCAAATATGTATTGTACTTATTAGCAAAATATCTGTCTTGTTACGAATGATATGATTTTCCTGTGGAAATATGAAACACTCTCAAAGAACGGTTACGAGTCTTTTATCAAATTGAGGAAGATAATATGAAATATTGTGCATCTGCATCCAGTATTCCTGTCGTCTTTGTTACCCACTCAATCCAAGGATTGAGTTTGTGGAACAAAGTGCACAAGTGAGAGAGAGAGAGAGATAATTTGGGAAAGGAGAGAAGCGAGAGAAGTTAGACTGCGACTAGATTCGACACGAAAATGAAATATGGAACGCATACGAGCAGGAGTAATATGTACGAGCAATTTGGGTAGTTGTGCGATGGACGCTTGTGAGACTGACACAAACTCTGTTCATAATAGTGTCTTCCTGTTTCTGCAGAGATATGTCGGAAGACGAAAAATTGGGTGATAGGACGGCTGCTTCCGCTAAATGTTGTTGTTGTCGACAAATTCTCCAGTGTGATAGCATTACAACGACAATTCTCGTTCCTTATTTTCCTACTGTCATTCTCACAAAAGCTTCTAAACGTTTAACATAACTTAGTGAAGGGGTTTAAACAAATCGATACATATTTTTTGTAAGTTTTTTTGTGTGATTTTTATACGGTCTCGAAGTTTGGGTGAAGGGAAAGCTATTAATGAAGAGGTGTTTGAGTAATTCCCTCCGTCAGAAAGATGGAGACTTGGTGGATCGTGATAACAATACTAGTCTGCATGTGCTCTCGTGCTCAACTAAATCCGAACTGGGACATCAGTTGCGAATATGGGAAAATGACAGTGTTTCTCCATGAGTTGGCAGCTAACCATACTTCCATTTCCAGACTGGTGTCTATTGGGAAGACTGAGCAAGGTGACTTGGTTCATTGCATGAATTTTCAGGCGTAGATACTTATGCATAGTTCATTTTTCAAGAATGCTAGCTAACAACTTCAACATTCGAATTCAATTAATCTATTTTGGGTAAAAACTTTTGTCAAAATTCTATTCACCATTGTTTCAAAATAATTTCCCTTCTTTTCCTGGAAAGATCGAGAGATATGGACGATGATAGTCTCTGACAGTCCACACATCCGACCGCTGCTCAAGCCACAAGTAAAGTTTGTGGGGAATGTGAACGGGATGTCGGGACCAGCGTGCTATGTTCTTCTTCGCCTCACCAAAGTAAGTTTCTCTCAAACAACGGGAAATTTAGTTTTCTCCTCATTTTCCACCGCCGATAATGATCATCTCCATCGGCTTCATTGTAATGGAGAAAAGTATCTGGGAGAGAGAGAGAGAGAGAGAGAAAAGCGAGAAAGCCATTGATGCTAAATTATCACAAGTGATTATAAATGGCGATAAAAAAAGTTTTGTGAGAAATCTCCCCGAATGAAACTTTACTTCTCCAACTCGACTCTATGCTTCGTTCGACTAATAATTGAATTTTGTTATCCTAATAAAAAAAATCTTGTTGCTCCGCTGAAAGCAACTGCTGGAGGAGTACCAAAGTGAGGCGTCGATGGAGAGGAAACTCATGGAAAGTATGGAAATCCACATTATTCCCAATCTCAATCCAGATGGATACGCTAAGGCTGTTCCTGGATCGTGCTTAGGACAAGAAGGAAGGTACATAAATATTGTTACGCAGTTGGATATGTCCTACTTTGATATCTCTTTCTTAAATATTTGAATGGAAAGACTTAATTGATCCACATAGTTCCATTCATCACTCCCCAATTCCAATTTTTCCAGATTAAATGCCAACAATGTCAAATTGAATGGAAACTTTCCCGACTTGTTCCATGAGGACCAAGCAAAAGTCCCTTTGCAAAAGGAAACAGAGGCGTTGATGAGATGGATGGACAGTAATAAATTCATAATTTCCGTTTCGGTGATTAGTGGAGCGAAAGTTGTTGTCTATCCATGGGACGGTATTATTGTGGATGGTGAGTGATTTGATATAATGGAAATCTGGTTCATCAGACGCAAACTATTTTAAACGATGTTTGTGTTCACATTTTAGAATCGATGACAGGACCAGATGGAGAGCCACATTTTACCCCTGACGACGACATTTTCAAGCACCTCTCTCTCATTTACACGCAGAAGACTGGGACACCTCGGGAAGGCTGGATTTGTCCTGCTTTGCAAAGAACCTTTCCGTACGGAATAGTGAATGGGGCGGAGTGGATGCCACAGCCAGGTAAACAAAGACTCTGTTATTCAATTATGAATTATATATGTTCACATATGCTGACGTTGGAATATGATATGAAAAATGATGAGGATAATCGTGCGGCTTTAAGTCAAATGTCAAAAAGCATACATATTATTATGACATTTAAGATTTAAGAAGATTCTTTAATAATTTGTAGGGACTATGATGGACTACAACTACGTGCAAGGCACGTTTGAAATCATGGTAGGAATTTCATGCTGCCGCAACGAAAACGACCCATCCGTCCTCGGGAATCTATGGTGGAAGAACCGCGAGGTAAATCCTCTTCTTCCTTACGCTTTGACATATGACTTTGGGTAGATTAATGGGAAAGTATGGCAGGCCACACAGTCATTTATATAAATTAACAAGTTGTGTTTGATGCAATACGCTTAAAATAAGATATTCTGTGGTCAAAACTTCTACCAAGTGTAGTTTTGCAAGGATTAAAGTCTTATTGGGGGGATGAGAATGTGGGAGTGTGTGTTGTGTTGGCACATACTCAAAATCGATGCGAACTTGCACGAGCGAACGATTACTTGCATGTATGTAATGTGGTTTTAATGTGCAGAGCAGATACACACACAATTTCAGAGCTTGGCTATTACTCACAATGCAAAATTGAAAGGACAAAGTTTATCAATTTTCCTCCGCTGACTTTGTTTCTTGTAAGGGCTTACTCCACGTCATTCACGAGGTTGACAGTGGAATAAGAGGCCAAGTCCTGGACTCGGAAACATATGAAGCGATTGGAGGAGCGAGTCTCTCTCAAGTGAAACATGACTACAACATGGAAAATGAAGTATTCAGTATGATATGGTTTAGCAGCGACTATGGGGAATTTTGGCGGCCTTGGCGACCTGGTGTTTACAAGCTAAGGGTAAGAGAGAGCGAGAAAAGGATAGTGAAATTTGAGGGTTCCCTTTGTATAAAAAATAATAATGGGAGAGTGTACGGAATTGTGTAAACAGGTTGCGAAGGAAGGATACAGAGAGAAGGAAGTGAAGGTTCAAGTGAAACTCCACCAGCCGACTTTCCTTCGCATCGAGATGGAGAAAGTTGAGCCGACCATTCGTCAAACGTCTCCTCCACAACATGCTACAACGGCGAGGAGGCAGGAGGAGGAAACAGAGAGCATTAAGAAAATGACTACTTCCCATGATGAATTCCACTACAAAGCAACCGCCCCACTTGACTCTGGCGGTGCGGTGACGGAAGCCACAAATGAGAACTCGCAGCCAGACATAAGAAGTTTGAAGCATTACTCGTCGCTCACTCAGTTGGATCACTCATTTATTAACTTATTTCGCGGAGTACAGCTTAGAAACGCGGCTACAAAGTCACATTCACATTTGTTATTCTCCCTTTTCATTACGTCTTTGGTTTTGGTAGTTCAGGATGTCGTCTGCTCCGCAGGTCGCTAGAAAATTCAAATATGTTTTCTTGTTATGTCCATGCTCAAGTCAAACCAATACTCGGGGGGTAGCCCACTTTACCCACATTTTATGCATTGCGCTCTCTCTCTCTTTCTCTGATTGGACTTACCCACACGAAAATGTACTTGACAACGTTTTTGTACACTGTCGAAGGACCAGTGTCTCCAGCACCTGAGTCCCCACCGGGCATGCCTGCCAGCTCAATCTTGATCTTTGGAGTTTTTAGGAGACCAGTCTTCAACGGGAAGAGAACGTATTCCATACTCGCACTCTCAAGTGCAGTCAGTTTAATGTTGATCTGGAAAATAAAGTCACACTTTTATTTTTTTCCGTTTATGACTCATTAATGCTCACTGGTCATTGCCTTTGCAAAAAAAAATCATTTTCTGCGCATACCTTCTTCGGCCCAGCGTTCATGAAGCACTCGGTTGAATCGAGTAGTACCCAGAGATCATACACCTTCTCGGAACGATTGTGAATTGTGTATTTAACGGGCATGGGGACTTTGAGGTCACCTCTCCCTCGCCCACTGAAACTTCCTTCCACGTAGATGGCATCAGGCGAAGTGTCCACCGCTGACACTGGAATTTCTGTGACACATGCTGGAACATCCTCAGCCTCCCGTCGCCAAGAGAGTACAATACGTGCCATGTTCATAATATCAGGCTCCGTCATTACAAACGTGTTTGCCATTTCGAGCACTTCTCCCTCTTTGAGAACCACATTTTCATGGTGCGAACAGGAAGCAGCTCCCATTTCAAACGTTGGTCCCTAGTCAAACAATTACAAACACATTTGAATTCCTTTTTTTACACGTTTTATGAAATTGTTAAAACGCTTTGCATCAGAAAAACTTACAACTTTCTCAATCTTCGCCATTTCCAATATCAGTGGACATTTTGAAACATTTTTTAGTAGAAAAACGCCGATAAATTCCTCCCGAGAGAGGGCATAGCCAAGCTCATCACATTGAAGATTGTAAAACTTTTGAATATGTCGAAACGGCTCGACGGCATCAATCGCTTCTGACTTTTCGTTATTTACGGTTTGACCAAGGTGATCCGTATACTTTGCCTAGATTTACAAAATTTTGTTAGTACAAAGTTGAACATCAAGATTGAATTAACTGATAAGTCAACTTTGTATGAGGGACGTGTGCTACCTTGGTATAGAATTGAAGGTCGCACCCCTTCACTCGCAAAGCTTTCACATAGACAACCGTATCAATTGTGGCATTCGGCGCCAGCTCATCTACTTCAACTGTGTGAGTTAAGTTGCCGAATCTTCCTCCTTTCTTCGGATCAGCAGTCAGCATGACGTCTGGCAAAATGTCCAAATTTTGATAAACACGATAAAAACATCTCCCTCAAAAAATAGCAAAGTATTGCGTAGTTTGTTGTCACTAACCTCCAGGGCTCCCAGCAAATACGGTAAACGTCAGACTGATTTTGGAATAGAGACCAACATCTTCGTTCGTCCAGGAAACTAGCACCTTGTACCATTCATTTGTAAGCATGGGATCATCACGTGTTATGTTCGGTTGCAATAGAGGAGTCAGCTGATCAATTCTTGCTATTATATAGTCCGCCTTGCTGACCTTGTCTTCATTCCTAAAATGGGTCCACATTAAATGACAAATGAAGCTTTAATTATTGTAGATTTTGATTTTACGATAATTAATATATATTCGGTATATTCTTTACCACCACAAATACGGACTAATTCTCATTGTGCATGGAAAATGAAGGATAATAGAAGCATCTGGTTTCCCAATATCAATGTAGCCAATGAGGAGCTGGAAATGAGAACTCATTTTCTTTAGCGAGTCACAGTAGTCATCTGTATTTAAAGTATGGACATTTATGCTGCACACTCTTACTTGAATAACTTTTCCAGAGTCTCTCATACTCGGCGTGAAGTACAACGACAGATCATGGCTTTCCCCTGGCTGAAGCGTAATGTTTAGAACAGTCTCACAGTTGTAATCAGTAATGCTGATTCCAGCAGCACACTTGTAGATTGGAATAGGAAACTCGGCATTGTTTCTGTAATAATTCAAATTGCTTTTAGCTCCTGAAATGTTGGACTTTAGAATTATGGAGCTACTCAAGGTTTGACTTACGTTATCGTAACCTTCACTTCTGCGGGTGCAGCAGCTCGGAAACTTTTACTTGCGAAGCTAAAAGAAGCGTTGATAATACAGCCGCGATGATCGCCAACGTAGGAAATAAATGGGGAGGATAAATTCTTATTCCAGATCCCTTCGTCGCGCTCACATCCTTTTTCCGGTGGTGGTATTCGCTTATCCAACACAGTTAATAGTTTGCTCCAAAGGAGCTCTCTCCGTTCCGATGATACATTCCCTTCATCGTCCTTTCTCAGGTGAAATACGAGGAAGCTTAGGTAGGATGAGACGTCCCCAGAGCAACAAGCCGCTTTCAATCCAAACTCCGCGGCGAGGTACAAAATGTATGACATTTTCAGTTGGCCAAACTCTCGTAACACGTGTGTCAGTAGCATCACCGAACGAGTATGTTCTGACTTGCGGTAAAATTCCAATCCCATCATCAACACTAGAAAAAGAAAAGAAAACTTTGCATTTCAAAACTGCCCAACTAAAGAGGAAAGCTAGA
>JAQFZW010002426.1:0-17512 GCA_034687055.1 Heteromurus nitidus | reverse complement strand
GTTGATGTTGATATAATCTCACACTGAATTTTTTTTGCAAAAAAAAAAACAAAAAAAGAAGATTGGTGTGGCTAAGAATACACATCTGCTTCAAAATATATTCCTTGTATTGGAAGGTCTAAAGAAAATCCGTCTGCCACGCACCATACCACCACATCACCGCCATCATAATTATCATCATTGACCAATAGAGCTGCGAGACTTGTAAGGAATGAACACAATATTTTTTCTTTCCTTTTAGATGATGATAACTGAGCCCTCTCTCTCTCTCTCACCCTGGATCCATTTTTATTATTGTAGTTATTACAGTGTGCTTACTCTTCTCTGGCACCCCATTGACCACAAAAAATATATAAAATATATTGTATTATTGTAACAAGGCAAAAGGGCAAACAATGTTTGGAAAGGAAGAGGACTTTACTGCGACCTACACCTACTGCGTTCATAATATACGAGGATATTATATAACCACAAAACATAACCTTTTTTCTTTTCCTCGTTTCTCTCCTTCTTCCTTATACCGTTTTTGCCGTCATCATATCTCCTCACCACCACCCTCTCACCCTCACCTACTTTACTGTACGAGTTGAGTTTTTGCTACCGCCAGCCGCCAACGCTAACTCTGGAAATTTCAAGGATAATTTTGATTCATAAATGTGGATGTGGGGATATATGAGTTCGTGCGAGGCAATGTTGTATTTGTATTGTTAGAGAGAAAGCGGCTTTTGGTTGGAAAAGAAAGACATGCTTGATTTGATGTTATTAGAAGATCAACGGATTTTTGTTTACTTCATCCCACCTATGAAGGTAGGTGGTTGAGGAATGCTGGAATCACAACGTTTTTTCCACGTCGATGATGCTTCGGAATTTTGGGCGAAAATCATTGACGTAAAATGAAGGATGTCAGGGAGAATATAACAAAGATGGCTGCTCTGATCGTGAGTGTACTTGCAGACTTTATAATCATTAGCGATCGATTTTTAAAGGAAAAATATTTTTCTGGGGATTTTTGATGTGGGCGGATTGGTCTAATAACGTGCAAACTGGGTAACCTTAGAATGTGTGCTAGTGGATTACAATATTCCAAAGGAAATATAATCCTTTTATTGACTATTATTAGCGTTATGATGTGGCTATTGTGTCATGCATGTATCACGTTACATGGCGGAACAATGGGACCAGGACTGTAGTACAAATTTTAATGAATGCACATTCCAAGAATTCCAAATTGATGGATGAAAACACATACATGCATACATTCTCCCATGATTACAGAGATGTGAATGAGGAGGAAAAGAGCATCACAATATTGTCACGGAGAGCATTGTGTCCATTCTTTTCTTTTTTGGAAAAACTTGACTGATTGGCTGAGAACGTATTGGGAAACGATTGACGGGAGAAGGGAGGAGAACAAGAAGGACAAACACTTTTCAATTCCTGACAGCCGAAAGTCATTGGAATTCTATTGAAAATTTAGTGGAAAAGTATTTTTCTCTTTTGCACTCCGCATTTTTCAACTCTCTGCTCCCGTCTTGTGGGTGAAGCTTACGAAAATATTGTGAAATGATCAATGGTCACGGCGAAGAATGTAAAATTCACACAAACAATGAAGAGAGTTGCATGTAATGTGCTTTGAAAGGGATAAGAGCAGACAGCAAGAAATAGTCTGACAGTTCTCCGCATATATTGTCAGCATGTAAAAGTCACACTGCAAAAAAAATCTCGTCACATTTTTAAAATGTCAAGAGTGCAAAAGGAAAAGATGAGAAAGACTGAATGGATCAAGTATTTATGTCTCTGACAAAAAATCCATATTCAATAAGGTTTAATGTGTAAATGCAGTTTGAAAAATGGATGGATTTGATGATAAAAGTGAAGAGAATTTGGAAGGAATCCGTAGCGGACTCTCCTCCTCCGACTGCATACTAGCCACAAGCCCCATGTGTTCTCCGTTGAGATGTCCTGCTGTTCATTTGTGTGAATGGCGAAACAAGCAATGTTTGAGAGTGTGTGGAGATACCTCACAAGTTGGCACTTGGGACCATCCCGTTCATTGCTCTTCCGTCTTTTTGATTTTGATACTCTTTTGTTTTCTGGTAAAACACTTGTCATTTATGTTATCTACTTTATTTACAGTTTTTGTGCAAAAATAATATTTTGGATTCACTTTAAGAAAGAGCCAGGCTATTTGCTTAGTCTCATGTTACAATTTCTCTCTCCTCTAGACGATATTAATCCATATATGACTTTTTGAAGCATTAGCATTTCTCTCTCTCCTTTTTGAAGCTCTTTAGCATGTTTGTTTTGTCGAAGCCTGTCATGATATTTACGTTTTAAAGGCTTAAAACTCTTGTTAAAACCCTTGTCAGCTTAAAGCAGCTTTAATACCTGAATGAAAGAAGAAAAAAGCTGTATGGGAGATATGTACACAAAAACTCGTCCATAATTAAAACCACACATCCAAACCAACACCAACAACACACCACTACTCTTTCTCCATGTCTTTTAATAAAAGTCAGCGTCAAGGTAGGTAAGTACGAAAACAATCCTCGGAAAGTGTAGAGGAAAAAAAACACTTGAGCCAGCCCTCATATTTTACAACAATAACAGCAGTATTGTAATAATGAGCTTGAAGAGACTAAACATTTAATCCTCACTTGAGGGACTCTTTGTCATTTTGCATAAAAGTACATATACCCAAAATATTAGGCGAGATTTCTTTAATGGAGAGTGATATTTTGGAAGTAACCTCTTTAACGAACCTATACGTATATATAATATATATATCTGCATGTGTGATTTATTGGAATGAGGAGGAGGGACTTGGATCTACCTGGCCTGGCCTGGGCTTCACGAAGCTTTTAAAAAGAATGTTCCCCTCAAAACAGGTGAATGGAATGACGGAGGAGTCAGTTCCCACACAATTTTGTTTTACAATTTTTCGTTGGAAAACAAAGAGAGAGAGAGAGAGAGAGAGGAGCAAGGACACTGAACATGTTTCTCTAGCGGCATTTCATTTTCCGCTGAAATTTTCATGTGATCCCAATGGAGACACTAAATATTAACCTTTTTACCTGAAGAAGAACGGAATCCGCACTTGCCTTTAATGACAGTAATGCACCCGCACACACAAAACACTTTTATCGCCTCAACCCTATTTACCTGCACACAAATATATTTTTTCCTGGAGTTAATGAAATGTATATTATGGTTATAGAGATTAGTACATATACTTTTCCACGTGAACGTCTGTGTGTGTGTGAATTTTACAGGAAAGCTAAACTCTTGAAGATAAGGAGAGAGAGAGAAGTTTTAAGTGTGTTAATTCTATAAAAAATTTATTGCCTATCTTTCTTTCTTTTTTCTCTCTCCTCTATCACTTAAATGATCGGTAATTTACCAGCTCAATAAGCCTTGTAATGGTGACCATAATGATTTTACAGAGGGAGGCCATATTTCTTCTTTCTGTCACTTTTTCTTCCACTCGCTTGCCTGTAGATCGCAAGGCAGTTCACTCCTCAACAAGAAAACAACGTGTGAGTTAGTGCTCCTCTCTCTCTCTCTCAGGGGACTACTCAGCCGTGTTAATATAAGAATGCTCTCCTTCTCTCACACGTGTGTGGGGACAAATCATGGGAAAATATTTTTTGATGCAATAAAATATTCCCTAACTCTCCTCCGTCTTTAATCAAGAAAGGTGCGAATGAATGAACTCTGCTCGGGTATGCGTGAGAAGAGGACAAAACTATTTATCCGAAATAGTTTAGAGTATAAAGTTGAAATGGAAGAATGACATTCCAATGGTCATCTAAACATATTTGTCCAGCTATTTCCTCCAAAACATGTCAAATCAGTGTAATGGATGTTATGACAGGAAGGGCAGGTATTTAAATAATATGCACGGATTCTAATCCATCACTCAAAATGAATGACAAAAGTATTATTCTGGGAGTGGATGAGCGAGCAAATTAACTCAACAAACTAAATTACTATTGAAATTGTACGCTCAGACATTCCAAATTAGGCGAGTTTTGGCCTAAAATGGAGTTCACTCCCATTCAGACAAAGAGACTTGTCTCATTTAAGTTGTTTTGTGGAAAAGAAAAAAGGAGTCACGATATGATGAGTATCATTTTGTATTTTGTCCCAACAAAAACAACGCGATTACGATATTTCGTTATACTCCATTTTCGTATGTTACGGAGAGAAAAAGAGTGATTGCGTGTCTAGCGAAAATTATTAATGTTCCTTGAGCATTTCATCACAACATTTTTTATCTTTGATGGTGTGATAGGGGGACGAAGTGTGCGTGGTTTTGACAAGACATTGACAAAAAAATTAATAACTGATGCCTTTGCCCCGTATCCATTCAATTAGGAGAGAGGAGGTAACCGCCGCACACAACAAAAAACTGGCACATATGTCATTCGCTCTCTCATCCATTCGTTGAGGATGAGTGACTCCTTTTGCAGCCAAGACAACATTGTTGCTTTGCTGCGCGCCCACGAGAAACAGTAGCACCAGAGCTCGTCACTCATTTATATTGTTCAAGGTAGCCTATTATTCATCCGTAATCTTTGATACGCTCATTTCATACATTCTTTTTGTGGCTATTGTCGTTGATAAATGATTACTCACTGTCATTGCGACGGTAATAATATGGAGATTTTTGTGCTTGTCCTTGTTAGCAATTTTTGCACTCCACAGAGAAAAAAGTATGCAGAAAATTCGTGGAAGCCCTTGCATCCACGAACCTATCCAAACCACGGTGAGTTATATTTTTCCCGGAATACGCTTTTCCGTTGAAAGGTTTAACCTTGCAGGGAAGTTTAGGAAAATGAGATGTTTATCCTACTTCTCTCTTAAAATAACATCCAATTATTTTTTTTACAAAACTTTCAGCAAGGAGTTCAATCTGGTCCCCTAGTTCTTTTCCCTTCATCCATCCCAGCTAAAAATCTACCACACGACAAGACTAGAATAGAGATAAAAGGATTCTATGAATAAAAAAAGGATTTTTTAGTTTCCAGTCCCGTTGCCCTTGTCTCCTCTACAAAAAAAAATTGGTTTGCATGCAGATGCACTCTAGTTCGTTAGTTCTAGTAGTAGTCTCTCTCATCCAACATCTCGCTTCTTTGAGCAAAATATGTTTCATGCTCCGCTCCGCTTGTATACTCCAACTCCAACGTGCTCCCATGTTTTTTTCAATCAGCGACGATGGAATAAACGCGAAGACAAAAGCCGTATAGTTGAAGAGAGAAGAAAAAGGTATAAAGGCAGAAAGGCATCATATCATCATCACTCACGGTATCATTATTACTATTATTATCAAGCAGGGGGGCACCTATACCAGCAACAAGTGTCTGACTAGACAAAACTTGTAACAAAAAGTAAGTATAGGGCGAGAGAACAAACACTTCTTCTTCTCCTCTTTTATCGATGAATCGGAGAGGCAAAATAATGACCATAATACGCATTCTCTCTCTCTCTCTCGCTCTCCTCCAAAATAACGTTTTCTTTTCAACTTTCTTTCAACGTTACCTCAACTCAGAGAAATAATCGTTCGAGTTTTGTAAAATATATTTAAGAAGAGAGGAGAGATGCGGGAGAGATGGGAATGAGTGTACTGCTGCCACCACCATCACATCAACATTCTTCTCTTTTTCTTACTCTCCGACTCTAGCTCTGGGTGAGCATAAAAAAGCGGAATAGTTGTATCATTGGTGGAGTGGATGGAGTTTGAGTAGTAGTTAATAGTATTCATATATTAGTACAATACGCGACGACGACGACGATCAACATGATCATATATACCTTTTTTGCCTTTACATGTTTCTCCTTCTTCTTCCTCCTCCATATTTATAGTGTTGTTGGAGGAGCAGAGGAGTGACTTGGTGATCCAAGGCAAAATGGTGTATGTGGATGGATGGATGGAATAAAAAAGTATACATCCTAAACATTGTTGCATTGCACTCTACAATTATACACCCAGAGGCCATGTGCATTCCTCGGACGTCGGTCGAGGAAAAAAAAGTTCGAGACTTTCGCTTCCTTCTCCATCTTCCCAGTTGAACTGAGAAGAGCGTCATGATGATCATCATTATCGTCGTCATCATCCACATCTCTTGCATTTTAACTGTAGGCAGGCATCATCTCCCACTAAACAGAGAGAGAGAGAGAGAGAGAGAAGTCAACTGGACATGCATATCTTCTAGCATGGCCGAGCTTCTCTCATAGTATTTTTTCATCCAGAGAATAAGAAGAAGAGAAGAAGTAGTTTTCGGTTTGTGTGCAACCAACATACAACCACACAACAACTATAGAAGACGGCCTTTGGTAAAAAAAGGCCTCTTCAACATATTCCCCCAAAGCCTCGTCTCTCATTCTCATCAGATTTGGTAATATACCTCTCTCCCACTAGTTCTCCTCAGCCTAGCTTATGTAAGGAGATGGATGCATGTGAAATTTTTTGAAGCTAAAGTCGGCAACTTGCCCACTCCACAAAAGACTTGAAAGGCAAATAGTTTGAAAAGTTGAAAAATTTTCATCAGCATCATCATCATCGTGCTTTCCATGGAGAGTGACGGAACAGTTTCTTCTTCAACTTGAAGCTTTTTGTCTGATGAATTTTCCTCTCTTCTTGAACGAGTTATGCTCATGTTCATCAACGAGAGCAGCAAGCAGCTTAAACACAGCACACACACACGCACAAACCACCATGTTCCCCTGAAGAATGGGAAGAGATCGTTTCAAAGTAAAAGTAACTCTCTTCGAAATAGCACAAATTCCACATAATATTCTTTTGCATGAGTTTTGTATATTCAATTTGAGTATATATCCTTCCTCCTGTATTGTTTGTGGGCTCGCTCAGTCAACTATGGCTAATCCAAAACGTTATATGGCAAATAGTTATGTATGCAGTCAAGAGATTTTCTATGCCCGCATCACAATGCTCAGACTCCGTTTACACAAGAGTTGACAGTGTTAATTGAAAAAACGGATAACGACATTAGCTGCTTCCATTCTCTCCTTCCAGATGCCTGCTGCATACCTGGTGTGTGTTCTGTGGAGTGAGTGGCGAGTTGGTGAGGTATGTCGTTGTCTGCTCGAGGAAAAATAGCGAAGAAAACGAGAGATATGCCTCTTTCTGTCAATAATATTGTAATAATAATATTATGAACGGTACAATGATATTATGTAGAGATTGTTTAGTGATACACAAAACAAGAGATGACGGAACGGTTTTGCTTTTGCAAAAGGCCCCTATTATATACGTTGTAGGATGAGCTTAGAGATACACACATATTGGATAGGTTGACAAGAGGACTTGACGGTAAAGGTGACATGAAAAGTTTTTTTCTTCTTTTTGAAAGAGAGCCCTGGCTGAGTCAAAACCAAAAATCACAAAGCCTCAACAACAATGTTGTGAAAAGGAGTGTTTGTGTGCCAACAAAATGGACTGAATCGGCAAAAACAGAAGAGGAACCTTTTTCTCTGTGTGGAGTGGAGAGAGAGGAAGCTGGGAAAAGGCCGTCTATCAGTTTTAATCTTCTTTAGCTAGCAGGCCGGAAAAAGTCCTCCGCGATCATCCTAAGATTTTAAGACGTTTACTCTTCGCTGGGTTTGTTTAACTAACCATATTAAAATACATTACTTATCTTCAGCATCCATCTCGCCCGTTTTGACTAGCTCAAAATTCGGGAAGGAAAGAAGAAGGAAAAGGTAAGATTAGTTGACTGAAAAGACGACGGCGACCACGACTTATATGGGCCGCGTATGTTTGAGCACACTTGAAAGACATTACGAATTAAAACTTTTATTGAATTAGGGAATCCGACCTACATACTTCTCTCATACTTATCTATCTCGCCCTTGATTTTCATTCATCCAAAAGTCTTTCGTCTCTGACTTTGACTCTTCGCTCTCCAGCCGCCAAACAAACATTTATTTTATTTTATTCTCAACTTCTATAATTAGTTCACTTTAGTCCGGCACCAGAGCAAAAATCTTGCATTCCTCAAATACAAAAATTGAAAAATATATATCCTCCCATTTTGTCAATACTTTAATTTTTTATCAAATAAAAAGAGTGTATGTCGCGACATGAAATTAGTTAGAATCCCTCGGAGGGAGTCAACAACCACAAAATGATAACGAACCACAATAATCTTTCTTCTCCTTCATTCTTCCGTCTCTCAACATTCGAGAGGCATGCTATTGTAGGTGTTGGTCATCATACTCAACGAAGGAAGAAAAACTTTCTTTGGTTCACACGATGTCCAAATTGAAATTATGACGAGAAGGTAGTAAATCATTGGAGACACACAAGGCACCTCAACACAAAACGAGAAAAGAGCATTATCCATGTTTGTCCGCAATCACAAAGTGTAACGATGTAAATAAAGGTAACAATTACGGAAGAGAGAGAGAGAGAGAGAAAAGGAATATCACGAGGAATTGAAGAGAACATTCTTGTGTGCCGGAAGAAATGGAAATAAAAGTCAACAGTCAAACTGTTCCTCTTCTCTTCATCTAAATTGCCTGCATTCATAAAGTTTTCTAAAAAAAATGTGTCGAGCAACGCAGGAGCAGAGAAACAGCCAAGGAGTTCCCAATAAATGTTCTCTTCTGTGTGGAATACCTGACGAGCAAGCTCAACTGAACACCAGAACACCACCACCATCAAGTAATTATTGGTCTTATTGTTATGCATTTCTCGATTTAGTCCATTCAAGTATTTTGAGATTTGGAAGACCCACACAGGATGTTGTGGAGGAAAGAAGGAAGCCTCACATTTTCAACAAGGAACCATCATGATGATGATGACTCGGAGCAAGTAGCATTTTGTCAACGAAACCATTTATCGATGAACTTCTAATATATTCCTGTGCTGCTACTGCTGCTACTGGTGATGATGATGACTGATGTCATGGCTCAGCTCACCTTTCATGAGAAATCGCTTGTTGGTGATCACAAGGAACATTTTGACAACTTTTCCATTTTAACAAAAGGTAATGAGAGTGCCATAAAAAGTTCCGTCACCTAACTCTACTACCTATAAAGTCAGCTTCTCTCTCAGATATACCTGTTGAGCGAGAGAGAGATAAAGGCAGAGAGATGAGTGTCTTGCATTACCTAAACTTTTACACGAGTAATAATACCCATACAAAGACTTGCTTTAGGTTAGGAGCATTTAGTGCACAAAAATATTATGAATCCAGTGGTCTGGCCAGCAGTGAAATGGAACGTTCCCACGCCTTTCCCACCTTGTTCAATTTATTGGACCTGAAAGCTAAAAGTGCAATATTATGTTCGATGCCGAAAACTTGGAAGAAGAGAGGTGCAAGTCTCCCTCGAAGAGTGTCCATGTGTGTGTCTCTTTTTTTTCTTCCACGACTTTCTACATGCGTTCCTAATGAACGTGCACACCTTTTCAATGACTGTCATGAAGTCTGTTTTAACAAAAAACCAAACAAACAAACAATATGTGTGCATGTATGTGTGGACAAACTCTTAAGGAGAGTAATTCTCGTAGTGGAGGAGCTATGTCCTCCTGTCCGCAAAAGATATATGCGTTTTCGTTGAAACACAAGACGGGCATTCCATGTCCACATATTATTCTAAATTCCCCTTTTTAAAAATCCATGTCCTGTTGAAGTGAGCGCACAGCAAGGTAGTCCAAACTGTTTGGACACAAGGGGAAAATGGAGGCGGACACTAAAGAGAGAGAAAAGATGGTTGTGAAGCCGGACATTTTACATGATTTTTAAAGGAGACATGTAGCACAAAGTGTGTAGACAGGAGACGTCAAAACGACCGTTTAAATAATGTCCAGTTAGCAAGAGTACGTTTTTTGTGTGTGTGTGGAAGAAGAGAAGAGATGACTTCTCCGTTTTTCCAGTTCGCTCCTTTTATGTAAGCCACCTTCTTTTTTCCTCCACGACGTCGTCTTTTCCTCTTCTTCTCCTTTACCTGTTTACCTTTGTTTATAGCAACTTAAGTAATAGATGGCCAGTTGTGATAGTGTGAGAGGAACACAAAAGGGCTCCCTTTTACAATCCCCATGCATTGTTGACTCTTGTAGGGACAACAGGCACATTCCATTTCTCTCTCTCTCTCTCTCTCTCTCTCGTCGAGAATAAGAAGAGAGTAACCCAAAACTACACAAGGATCCGAACAAGAATCAGATGGATGATGGTTGATGCACGTACTAACATTATCCCATTACTACCTATTTTTCTTCTTCTTCTCTCCTCTTTTACCTCGCCTCCATCACGAATATAATATCCATTGCAGAGAGGTTCGAGTATAACTTTAAACTAGCTTTTGCCTTCTTTTTTCTGCTTTGCCTCCTCTGACACGTATCACTTGCTCGAGTATAATGCTCACCAAGATACATACACACACGACGATGTTAGATTACAAATAGATACGAGTGAGTCGAGGAAAATGAGACGAGGAGAAGAAGAAAGAAGGAGAAGAAGAAGAGAGCCCCCCAGGTTTTTCCCTTGTGTGTTCTCCTCTTGTCGCCTTCGAAAAAAGGAGCACTGACAAATAATTCAATGTAAATGGTTTATAAATTAACTATCTTAAAGCTTGTTTCATTTACACGCTCCTTGTGCACATACACAAACACACACATTTTTTTACCCATTATCCACATATTTTCCCCTCATATCTTTCTCTTAACCCTTTTTATTTTCTTACGTGAATGCATGCGTAACTGGACTAATGGCTGATTGTACTCATTGAAAGGATGCAAATGAGTAGTGAGAAGAGAGAATTAATAGAATATCATCATGCTTCCTTTTTTACACACACTTTTTTAAACATATTTTTCAATAATCTCTCTCTGATATTGACACTACCTTTTTGCTCAGGTGCAAGTTCACTTAAGAAAAAATGAAAGTGATGTGTGTGTGTATCTACATTCCTGAAGGCGATCAACGCCAGATAAATGAATATTATCCAATGTGCCTTTTCCCTTCAAAGTATCTTCCTTTTATTCATTTTCAGTTTTATCTAACGGCGAGATATATCTTACATACTTTGAGAAGATGAGAAGAGTTTTTTTTCTCTCTCTCTCTCTCTCGTTGGCAAGTGAAATATGGGATTTTAAGTGGCATCATTATAATCATCACGAAAGAAGAACAGAAGGCTTATATGTTTTGTCATTTCTCCTCGTGCCTCTTCACCTTTTTCTCCACATATTTAAAGAGAGAAAAAACAGAACACATACCTTCGTTCCGATCCTATCTCTCACTGATCTGTATGCGCTCATTGAAAGATTCTTTCGAAGGGAAGACGCATTTTTACAATATGGTCGAGAGAGAGAGAGAGAGGAGCAAGTCCCTATATCTTTTGAGATGCTAGTTTTAACTGCTGAACCACATTATTGCTCATAATTCTTAAACCTCAAAAAGTTGAACACACTGAGAGGAAACCAATGAAGGTGCAATAATCGTAATTCTTATTTTCTTGACTTGACTCTTTCTGTCTTTTCCCTCTGTCCTGTCTTTCTCTCTCTCTCTCTCCTTGTGTAAGGTGACTCTCCGTCTTGTTCTTTTTAGCCTGAAACCCATTGAATTCTTGTTGATGTTTCCCACGCTCCAAGAAGACAATTCAGGTTCCCTTCTTGCATTCATACTGTGAGCCAGTATAAACACACAAATGTGAGGGTCTCCTTTTCTCTCGTCACCGGTTGTAAATTTTGCTTGTAGCAGACCTTCAAGTAGCACCCATCCATCCGTTTGAGAAACGGACGGACGGGGACTTGCGCTCAAAAGGGAGAAGAAGAAAAAAGCTTATGAAAACAACACGAACACTTGGAAGGAGTCACACAATTTTTTCTCTCTCCTCAAATCCAGTGTGACCATATTAGTGTGGGTGCTTGATGAAGCTACTCATGATGATCATGATGACGACTATCAGAGGGTGATTATGAGAACTGCAGTTTGGATCCTTAAGAAAATAATGTTGACACAAAAGAGTCAAGTTTTATTGCAACTTAGCACCTCTACCTCGTGCAGATGGATCCCTTCTTTTGGGAACGTTCCACGTGTTGCGCGAAAAGCATGAGAGCAATAATGTAGTGTGATGTGCCTTCAAAGGACTGAGATATATCCTCAAAGAGAGTCATAATTATTGTTAAACGTTGTAAACAACGGTTGTGACAAAAGAGTGCGGAAGAAAGAAAGATGAATGCCTTCTCACAACAAATCATTTTCACATCTTCCCACTGTTCTCATCATCATGAGTTTAATTGCCTGAGAATAGGTTACCCGTTTCTCACATTTTTTCTCAGCGAGAGAGAGAAGTTGTGATAGCAACATGCAGAAGAACATATATGCACATACATTTTGAACACTGGGGAAAATGATGATGACATTTTATTAAACTGCTATCATTTCAAGTTCCGTGTGTGCTTGTGTATATGACTTTGTGTGGCCTCCTACCATGATTTTATCTATTACTTGTCATTCATCATGATAATAAAAACCAATAACTTCAATTTTACAACGCTTTGTTGCTCCTGCCAACATCCCATTCTCTCCACTCACATATATTCCTCTCTTTAGACTTACGCGAGTCGTTCTCACACAGGTAATGAGAGTAATCATTACTGTGTCAATCGGCTGCTTTCTGCTTCTTTAAAAGCTACACAAGCACAGCTGATGGTGAGACGCCGACCTTGCCCTTCTTCTTAGAATTGATTGCACTTTTTTCGCCATCATCATTTTTTTTTCTTTTTTTAAATGCATGCGGAGTGGAGGAAGCGCACAACATGGAAGAAACATTGATTTAATTTGGTATACTTTTGAATTGAAGAAAAAAGTAGCTGACATCATTGTGATCATATTGATCCGTAAATTAAAGGAAGGAAGGAGAAGAAAAAATGTGAAGAGGCTTTGGAAGCGATACACATTCTCAACTGAGCATCATCATCACAAGAGATTTGGAAATGATACGTGGATTGAGTGTTATGGAACATGACATTCCAAGCCTGTGGTCTCAAACCATGTGTAATAATAATAATAATACTCGGGAGTAATACGCTGCCAACAAAAACTCACTTGACTCAAGGAGATCTCAGTCCAGTCGCCCTCTCTATCGAACTTGAGCTTTTTAAATGTTTATAATAATTATATGTATATTTGGACGAGCTACTTCGAAGCTAATAGCCAACCCCATTTTTCCATATAATGCTTCCAATACACACGAATATGTATTTATATATTGCTCAATTGTTCAGTTGAATGCTTGCTCATCCTACCTCAGCTCAAGATAAGCGTAAGACATGTCAAGTGATATTATATATCCTTTCGTAATTATTTTTGGATATGGGAAGAGAAGGATTTTCCTCTCTCGAATCAATAACACGTCGCTTGTCTGTCAAGTAATGTTCCTTTTTATAACACTTTAAGTAGAGGGATGGATATATATATATGCAGTTTATATATTTACTATTTACACGTAGTTTCTTATCATTGTCAAAGAAGCGAGAGAAGGAAGATGAGAATAAAAAGTTCGTTTCAATAATCATCAGCTTGAAATGATGCTGTAAATGCCATGCGTAAACACTCGTCGTTCTAGAGAATGTGTGCATGTGTGTCAGCAACGATTTGTTTCAATAATAATTTTTCTGAAAAGGGAAATGAGCGTTTGATGTATGCAAAATTATATTTTCGCTTGATTTCTGATCGTAAAAGAAGGAGAAATAGGTTTCCTTTTCCTCAATGAAATGATGTCATCAATTTTTTAAAATTTTTAAAGCATTAAAGCAACCTTATGGATAGAGTTTGAAGGACAAATGGGAAATAAAAGAGTAAAAATATGTGTTGCGGGAGCCGGCGAACACGACAGGATGTGGGAAATACGACACTTTCCATCCACACACCTGCAGAAACGCAACCCTGGCTAATTTCCATATTAGTTGCCGACGACGACGACGGTATGTTTTGTTTTGGAAATAATTCCAAGAAAAGAGCAATAAAAAACGTGCGATTCAGTTCGTGTTCGCAGACAGTCTCCATCAATTTCAATACGCCTCATAAAATATGACTTTTTATCATCGGATGAAAATTTGTTTTGCTTGAATTAGCGAGAAGGTCGAAAGGAGTATTGAGAACACTTTCGTCCTCCTGGGGGAAAAATAAATGGGCCACGTACTCGTTCTCGTTAGCCGAGAAAAGTTATTGTTGAATTTTGAACGAAATATAAATTCCAGGGAATGCTTAAAGAATGAATCAAAATATTTATGGTAATGTAAGAGACATTTCCGTATATATTTCAGTTTGCTCTCGAGCCAACTGGAAAATATGTCAAAACTCGTTCAGGGCAAGAGAGAGAGATGAGTAAAGGTTAAAAAAATCATTGACAGATTGACGTTAACGCATCATATTACAATACATCTTCTCAACATAATACGAAAGGCTGAAGATGGTGGAGACTGATATGATACGGGAGTCTGCTCTTCCCCTCTCCTGTCAGTACATGGTTAACACTAATATCGACATTGACACATGACATGAGTCGATGCATAGTACTACAATCACAAATACATTTTGTGTGTGTGCGTGCGTCTCCTCTCTTTTAAACATAATTTTTTCCTTCTATGAACTTGCCTTACTCAACTCTTTTTTGTTGTATCAGGAAAAGAATATATAGTTTTTGTTGAACATAAAGCATACCTGAGTCATCAAGCGGTCAGCACCAGTTCCTTCCTCATCCCTGAAAATAATGTCCTGATTGTAGTTAGGCACGAGATTTTTGAACTTCTGATCTTTCCTCGTGATCCTCACTTCCGTAAATCCGGAGGCGGAGAGAGTATTCTCGGGAACGTTAGGAACATGCTGTTTGTATACCAGCGGGGTAAGTTTGCGAGGAGCTCTCCTCCGACCAGCGCCTCTTCCTGGACCACAAGCCAGCGAGGAACCGGTAATAAGCAATAGAAAGAATACTACAAGAAATCCCCTCATTCCGGGAGAACAAAGTATGCTCCTCATTCCGCTAGTAACACAGTTAAATAAGGATGATGATGATGATCTCCTCTTCTCCCTACTCCCACAAATACTTGTTGCGCTAGCGGGAGAGAGGGAGCATTGCGAACTCCACTCTGAACCGGCGTCCCATTTTCCCCAATTGTCAACTAGAGCACTTTGATGACGATCCAACAAACTAGAGCGAGTACGTTCAGCCTCTTCTCCGGAGTAATTGTGTGTGTGCAAACATGACTTTTTCCTCGTCGTCACGGAGCTGCTGCTCAGTTGGCTGCAGTCCATCTTGTTTCGTATTCCCCCAGACGAGTCCTGTTGACTTTGTATTGCTGCAGGTGGTCTAGTGCGACTAAGTTTATTGGAAGAGTTCCGACATGCATCAGTCATGTTGTTGCTTCCACTCTGACTATTATTGTGATTGCTCGAATTGGTAAATTTGAGACGGGAGGACTGACTATTATTATTACCCGAAGACTGGGCTATTTGGCGAGAGTCAGCCTGCTTCCCGTGCAAACGCTGTCGCAACAGGCTGAGCAGAATTCGGCGAGGGTAGAAAATGCCCGTGCTCTCACACGCGTCACTTATCGAGCTTGTCAAGGGGCACATTGTCAGTTCAAGTGAAAGTACCTGTTGTAAACTCACTTCACCAGAAACACAATTCACTTTGGCACGCATCTCAAGAAACTTTTTTTTTGTAAAAAAACTACACTTGAATCTGTGGGATGACACCTGGAGAAATGTATTAAAAATCTTATTTTTGGATGAATATGCGCATGTTACGTAATCTTATACGGATAAGTAATTTTATATAGCGAATTGAACATCACTCCTACAAACTAAAACTTTGTCTATTTTTTTTACTTTGCACACCTATCGCCTTCCTTCCGGAAGTTTTTTCTTCTTCTAAATAATAATCCAAGAAGGTATGATTGAAATTGTCGAGAGGAGAGAATATATGATATTTTCCCCTGTTTCATGTGATTCACACGAGAGACACAAGCCAGAAGGCGAAACTGTTGCAGCCTCAGAGTGAAGATGAGAAGTAAGGGGAATGTGATCTGAGGAAGGAGCTATAAGTCGTTTTGATAGACTGACTGATTTGAATGAATGACTGGACCAGTGTCACTGTCACTTACGCAAAGAATGAAATGGGAATTAGAGTGGAGTGACTTGAAGAGCCTAATACTCACTTGAGAAGAGAGGTCTCACCTATCCTCAAAAAAAGTGAAGTAAACTGTTAGCCAAACCGTATAACAGCGTTCGTGTACATCGGAATATGGATTCCGTGTAAAAGGTAATGTGTGAGCCACACGCTTATATTTCTCATCATGAGCCGCATAACATTATCTCTCCTTCTTCGAGGAGGAGAGGAGTGAAGAGAGGAATTGCCAAAGGAGAGTAAGAAAAACCTTTCGTTCAGGATCTGAAACGGATAGATAAGCAGTAGGGATCCTCTCTAGATGATGGGTACGTGTGTACGTATTATGCACGGGATGAGCACAAGGTGGGCTCTCCATCCAACCCATTCTAAAATATTGTGTTTTCTCTCTCTCTCTCTCAAAAGTGAATCCAGCCAGGTTCTTGTTCACCACCACCACACGAAAAACGTGTGCACTCACTTCGAGTATCTTGTGGATATACACAAGTAAGAAAAAGGCGATTTAACAAGGCTGAAAGTACATTTAGCAGTTAGGTAAATGTAGCGTGTGAGCAGAGGCATATCATGATGGGCCACACAACATCCACGAAAACCTAGTCACAATCAGTCAATAGGAAAAAGTTGAGCCAAGGAAAAAAATTGAGCAAACAGTGTGAATGTGTGTTGTTCCAACACTCTGCATTCAAATGCGGTCGTGTAAAATGGTCGTAGAGGTAAATACATATACACAGACACACATCCATTTTCATGCCCAACATCAAAAAAATACATATTACCTCTTCTGTAACATAACAATGCATATTTTCCCCTATAAACACGTAAATATTGTGCTCAGTGTCCAACAAGTAACATCTTGTTGCATTAGATGATGATGCTCACTTCAGTCACATAGTCACTCAAAACCCCATTCTCGACTAATATTACGCTTTGCTAAGAAAATTGAAAGAGAGAGAGAGAGAAATGAGCAATGCATAATGTGGCTATGCGAGAGAAGTTTTTTTTCTTCGTCTTGAGAGTGAGCTTCCTCACAATCATTTTTCTTTCAATATGTTCAATACGCCGAGAAGTTATTGTAAAAGAGATATGTGAAGATGATGATTCTTCTTCTCTCGTTCCTCTTTAACGTTTTGACTGCCCTTTTCAAACCTTGTTTGTCATGATGAGTCCACATTACAATGGGCAACAACACGGAGAAGTGTTACTGGCTGCATGTGCCTTTGTTCACCTCTCTCTCTGGCTTGGTGGTTTGGTGATATGACGATGAGGATCATCATCGTGATGATGATGATGGTGTGTAGTGGTGGTCCAACAAGTAATGTAATTACATTCGCCGTGAGAGAGAGAGAGAGAGAGAAAA